>JAQMYJ010000037.1:35231937-35251985 GCA_030014305.1 Clarias laeviceps
TGGGGTTATGGATAGATTTAGGGGTGGGGTTATGGATAGATTTAGGGGTGGGGTTATGGATAGATTTAGGGGTGGGGTTATGGATAGATTTAGGGGTGGGGCTATGGATAGATTTAGGGGTGGGGTTATGGATAGATTTAGGGGTGGGGTTATGGAGACCAAAAGTACCAGGCTGTAAACACATTTATTTCTGTTGTAAAGTTGGACATTTTAACATGGGACTCTATGGGGATTGACTCACTTTTTGAGCCAGTTTAAGGAGGATTATGAGTCGGCTGAACGGTGTGATTTTGCTGATGGGTATTCGTGGGATTATTGGTAGGGTTAGGGGCAGCTTTATGAGTTGGGTTAAGGGTTAAATTATAGCTTGGATTAGGGGCTTGAATATACAAGAGGATCTGAAGTTATAGACAAATGCTGTACAAAGATAACAATAATCCATGTTCTTGATTTGACTGAATGTTTAAATGTATTTAGTAAATCAATGTATGCGAGTAAGGTTACATATGACAGAGTTAAAATGTGTGTGTGTGTGTGTGTGTGTGTGCCGTGTGCATGTGATGAACGGAGTACCTTGAGGAGTTTGTTGCTGGTGAGGAAATCAGTCGAAGGCTTTAAGATGGTGGTCATGGCTCGGGCCAGTTCCTCATGCACCGTCTTACTGTTTACGGCTGACGAGGCTTCTGTTTTAAACACAAACTGCACGAGGGGGGAAAAAAACACACACACACACAAACACATTAAACAATCAGAAATACGATGAGAAATGAAAGTAGAGTCTGTTATAAAATGTTGGATTAGATGTAATTAAATCAGGAGTGATGATTTACAAATGACACACACTTGCACACACTTTTACCTTGACATAAGATCTGAGGTAGTGTTCGAGACCCTCCTCGTGACATTGGGCTACGACATGCACCATCACCCTGCACACACACATACACATCTTGCACTTAAAATACACACATGCATTTCTAAATATACTTTAAGCTTAACATGCAATCTGTATATAAAGCATTATTCCATAAAGATACACACACAATCTTTCCACATATTTTTTTAAGATCTATTTCTGCTCCCCTGATTTTCTTCACTCCCACCTGGTGGTGTTCACCGCCACGTCCTCGTGACTCGTCGTCGTCAGGACGCGCACCAGCTGGTTCAGGATGGTCGGCAGGAACTTGATCATCACGTGACCCTCCATGGCGTGGAGACTCTGACAGTGACAGAACGTTGGGGGGGGGGGAATGTTTTCAGAAATTTTTAAAACTTATTCAGTGATTTCTTTTCCATTCTATGATCATCCTATTAAAACTGAATGTCTGTAGTACAGCGACATAATGACTTCTCACCTTAAGGTACTTGACCAGATCTCCTTCTGTGGCCTGGACGGATCCAGACTCCATCTTCTGGTAGTGATGGAAAAAGTTATGAAGGTGCTGATCCTAAACATGGACACAAGGTTTAAGTGGGAGGAGCTTCGGCGTCTCTCGTAAATTATAAATCAATTAACGGATTTAGGTGCTAATATTATTAATGGTAATAATTTGTTCAATTATTTATTGACTCTTGAGGAATTACGTTCATTATGTTGATTTCTGATACAATTCTATAAAACAATGGAATAAGATAAATCATAAACACTTCACTTTTTCTTTCCCTGATAGAGAAAGTTTTACATGATTTTGTGAAGAAGAAAAAAATACATGATTCAGTCATTCTACAGCTTAATATGGTTAAAGAAAGTGCAATTTCTTTAGAAACAACAACCTTGTTTTCAACATTTGGATCAATCAGGTTGGAGGACAAATGAGAAAGTCAAAACCCAGAGGTTGAAGGTAACTAAACACAAATTTACTTTAAGTTAGTTTTTATGCATCTATTTTACTTGAGTGGTTTTATTAGTGGATACTTTTTACTTTTACTCAACTCCATCCTACAACAAATATCTGTACTTTCTACTTCACTGCACTTGCGCACGGGAAATACAGTAACCACAGAGGTGCGTACTGTAGCATTTGAAGTGGTTATATCACCACCTGCTGACTATTATATGTAATTGCATGGTTTGCTTTCCCTGTGTGAAACACTTAATCATATAGCAGGTGTTTGAAATCAAATCAGAAGCGAGACGGTTTCATACAGTGACAAAAACAGCATGTTTACAGTTTGAGAGAGAGAGAGAGAGAGAGAAAGAGAGAGAGAGATTTTTATTATGACTTAAAGGCCACAGTGAGCTGATACAACTCATTACTTTTAGTATTTTTTTTCTCTCAAACAGAAAATGTACATAGACAACGACTTCTACTTTGACTTGCGTAATATTTTACCTGCTGTTTCTCTGCTTTTACTTAAGTTAAAGGAATTGTGTACTTTGCACCCGACTGCTTAAACCTTTAGGATTTGAATATTTTATTACTGTATATAATATTAAACGGCAAAACTGTGATAAAGGAAAAATCTAAAAATCCTGGCGACCCGACCTGTAATATTACCGCTGTTATGGATGGACAGAAAAAATGAGAAGAATAAATGAAAGAATTAATGAAACAAGAAAGATTCTATAGACGCACATTTTCACTAATTCCTGCACTAATTAATGCCAGGATGTAACATTAGGATTTAAAGAGCACCTATTATTGATCATTTTTGGACATTCACATGGATCTCCAGTGTCAAAATAAGAAAAACCCACACCATACTTTTTCTGTTTTTCTGCTTTGATTTGACATCATTTCAGACCAAAAAAGCAGGAATTGGCGGAAAAATTGGATCCTAGACGCCATTTTTCAGGGAATTTACTTTTCCGGTGTTCTGATTGGCTCGAAAAATGCACTTCCAAAAAAACTAAAGCACAAATTAGCAAACAGATTTCATTTGAATAAGATGATTAGATTGTTCGAGTAGTTAACTAACCATCCTCAGTTTAATTCCTAGACATGTTCTGAAATGATAAAGAAGCAGAAGACGACAGTGTCGTCTCTCCTAGTTACCTGTGTGTACACGGTGGAGACGAGGTGTGTGGACACTCGGAAGAGAGGACGCCCTCCGTCCACCCATTTCACCTCCGGCCCAGAGTGCTGCTGTACGAACAATCATCACAGCATCGTATGGCATAAACTTCATCATGTGTTACTTGTATTATTGTAAGGAATAACACAAACATGTAGTGCTTTAATAGGAGTCACGGTTAATAATCTGACGTTGATTATTTGCCTACAACAGCACTGCCTCTTACAGTACAGCAACAACTCAATTATTATATATTAATATTTATTAAACAACACATTTATGCAAAAGAATGAACCTTGTGACCAATCAGAATGAAGAATTTAAGCAGCACTGTGATGTAACAAATTGAAAAATTATATTCGGTGAATGTCTAGTTCAAATGTCTAGCTCGGTCCTCACCCTGTTGACCCCCTCGGGGCTGCTCAGGTATCCCGGAGGTAAATTCGACGCCACTGGGATGTGCTGCTCACTCTCGCTCACTCGGCCGTCCTTCAGCAGCGGCAACCACGCAGACCCCACTGATACAAACAGCGGAACGTCATGTTTAATAAAAACAATAAAGCGTTCTTCTGAACCGAACCCGATCCCCACCATGCCGTCGTCGGGGTACCTGGTGTCTCCACGACGTCACGCTTCTTTGCGCTGCTGTCACAGCTGATGTGGTAGAACGTGAAGAGCAGGTGATGTTTCTCGTGAAGCTGAGACGGAAGCTCGATCTTAATCTGACACGTAAGAAGGAAAATATCACAACTTCTTATTACACAGAACTTTATAATAATAGGCCAAAAATCTACACATCCACAACCGTTAAAGCAGCAGTATGTAACTTCTGGTTCTGGATAGCAATTTATGAAGAAGTGTCTATTTTCCCATGTCGACATTTTATGTTTCTAATCAGTGCTTAAAATCACTTCTTATGTCTTTAGCATGATGCGGCAAAGTTACACACTGCAGCTTTAATAATCCACATCTCTATATCTCTGTACAGGAATCTCACCTCGTCATAGAACTCTGGGTTCTGCTGGTGATGCAACACTGCCGCATAGGCGTGAGTGCTGAAGAGAGGACCTCCTGGACGGGCGTAGATACACTACACACACACACACACACACACACACACACTCTATACACTTTATATGGCATAAATAAATCAAGATGGCATTAGTGGGATATATATAAAACCGATAAAGGGCGTTATGTGTGTGAGGTTACACCTTAAGTGGCTTTGCATCGTCCTCGTCTGAATCCCTGAACTCGACGCACACTGCAACGTTCCTCGCCTGAAACACACAGAGTCAGATTTCCTCACACGCTGAAATATCCACGTCAGAACAAATGGATACTGGAGGAGAAGCTCCACTTCTGCCTAATCGCTGCGACTAGCGGATGCTACTGCGGACACTTCACCCTTCACTCAGTCACTAACAACAACAAGGAGTTTATAATAAATATATAAACCCTTGACCTGAGATTAAAACCTTGATATTGGTTTAAAAATTCGAACTAGGATTAAAACCTCGCCCAGGGATTAAGACTTTGTCCTGGAATTAAAACCTTGAGAAGGTGATTAAAACCTTCACCTGAGATGAAAAACCTCACCGGTTTAAAACCTTAACATTAGATTAAAACCTTGAAAGGAGTTAAAAACTTAACATGGGGTTAATACTATGACCTGAAATTAAAGTCTAGAACTGAGATTGGAACATTGACCTGAGATTAACACCTTGACCGAGGATTAAAACCTTGCAGAGGGATTGGAACCCTGGCTGGAATTAAAACCTTAAATTGGAATTAAACCCTTGACTTGAGATTAAAGCTTTGATATTGGTTTAAAAATTTGAACTAGATTTAAAACCTTGCCCAGGGATTAAGACTATCACCAGAGATTAAAAACCTCACCGATTAAAACCTTGACCAGGGATTAAACCTTGCCAAGCGGTTAGACATGAGATTAAAACCTTGACATGAGATTAAAGAATTGAACTGAGAGTGGAACCTCGACTTTCATTTACGTCATTTGAGTTTGGATTAAAACCTTGACATGGGTTTAAAACCCTGCTGAGGAATTAATACCCCTGGGCCGAAAATTGAAACCTTAAATTGGGATTAATACCCCGAGTTTGAATTAAAACCTTGACCTGAGATTAAAACCTTTGGTTCTGCAATTTAAAGCAGTTTAAATTTTAACAGTAACATTCATTGAAAAGCATTAAAATAGAATTTCTCCCTGTTTCTCCCATTTTCCATTCTGAAATGCCAAATTAGTGGAATAATCCTCAACTGAAATTCAAATCCAAGTTTAAAATAAAGGGAATTAATCTCATAAGATTATTGTGATTAAAATAAAGTTTAAATAAAGTTCCGTCTGACCCATCGAACCCTTGAAGTGCTTATAGAGTGAGATGGGATTTTACCTTGGCGAAGGCTTTCTGGTTGTCGTATTTGAGGTGTTTGGGGTAGACGTAAAGGTGATTGTTGTAGGTGGTGAAGGGCTGCGAGCACTTAGCGATGCAGGGTACGAACTCCTCGACCTCTAACAGAATCACACGTTCAGTACCTTCAAAGGGACGCACAGGGATGTAGGAGGAGGTGACACAATCTGACCAACAGTGAGAGAGAGAGAGAGAGAGAGAGAGAGAGAGAGACGAATCATTAGATTACAGCAAAGATAAAAAGGGAAAGAAATGTACAGTTCATGTAAAACAGCAGTTTGTGCTCTTTATGGCCCCCTGCTGCCCATGGGGTGAACTGCAATGTGTTTAAAAAAACAATCCCAGCTTAAACTATAATGAAAGTATTTTTTTAAAGAAGCGTTAAAAATTACAGAATAATTACTAATGGCCAAAATGTGAAGAAGAATGTAATAAAAAATAAACCTTACTGATGAGATCAGGCGCGACGCTGTCGACAGCTACATCCAGGTTTCCCAGAACGACAGGAAGCTTGGCCATCTTCTCAGGTCTGTGTGTGAACGCAAACAGAAACACTGCTCCATACAGATCCGAGTTCGAAAATCAATCTTAATTACGGGTTCTCATTAAGAAAGATGCTGATGAGATCTTAGCTCCTGAGACTACTAAGGTTACTAACTTCCTGAAATCAGCCAGAAGTTTGAAGAGATCCTCGTCTGAGAGTTTGCTGCTCTCCTGCCTGTAGACAGCGGAGAATCTGGCGCTTTTGTCCAGAGTCCCTGAGGCGTCTTTAAACACGGGTCTACACACACACACACACACACACATAACAATACATGAGCTAAAGAATCTTAAAAAGACATAAATCTTCTAAGCAGTGAGAGTCTGACCTGGCGGTCCAGGCGAAGGGCATCCTGTACTGTCCCAGCCTGCTGCAGGCCACCCTGGCGTTCTTCAGCACCTTCTGAGCAACCTGAGCAATAATCCATTATAAAAAGAACAGCTTTTCAGAGCAAAGTCACTACAAGACATTGAGGCTTTTATCAGAACCAATAAAACACTCCGATTCACACCGTTATAGGAGAATAATCACTGTGTGACGGAGCAGAGCTGCTCTTCCCACCTGAAAGTAGATCTTTTTTAATATCGTAATTGCACACACCTTAAAGTGATATATTCCTTTTATTCACATGTGAAATGCATACAGAGCTGGAAGTTTGATCCCGTTATTCTTCTGTAATTTCGGGATTGAAAAACTCCACTTGTGGACATCTAACACGTAGTGCTCTACTTTTAGCTGCAGGAAACTCTTTAGTCGAAACCCCTGTTCATAGGAAGATTCATTCAACTCGCAACGTTTTGGCGCACGTTTTGAGTCACTATATGTTGTTGAAAAATGCATCATGCACAACCTGATTGGCCCATCTCTACCAGTTGGTTGAGGCACAGTATGCTCTGCTACATGGGGAAAAAAAAAAAGAAACAACACTAGATACTGCGTGTCGTTTAGTTGCTTAGGAACATTAACTCTTTGCTTCTGCAAAACAACCTGGTTTGGGAACAGCACCATGCAGGACAGACGGGGGGCGGAGCAATCGGCTCAGCGCATCATCCGCACCTGGACCAAGGCCAGGACCTGGACCTCGGACACCCAGCAATGGACTGTTCTCTCTGTTGTGGTCGGGAAAGCGCTAGCGCTCCCTAAAGGCCGACACAGAGAGACTGAGGAGGAGCTTCTCGCCCAATAAACATTTGGAGTATTGCACCACAAAAAGTTAGCATTTTATAAAATTTTGTATAATTTTAAAAAATGTTATATAACTATAAAATTAGTTATTAATTTTATAACTATAAAATAAAAAAAATTATAAAACATGTATTAATTTAACTTATTTATTTATTGCTATTTGTATGTGTATTGATACTTTTACCATAAAGTGACATCTCAACCGTTTGGAAGACCCCTTATATGGGGGCTGTTAAAAAATATATTATTGTTATTATTGCCCCAAAATACTACTATTAATACCAACAATGATAATAATAATAATAATAATAATAATAATACTAACAATAATAATAATAATAAAAGTTTAAATAAAAGTTTAAATAAAAGCTTAGTTTAAAACTTAGTTTTTTCCTGCTTTTGACAGCGTCCCGATCCAAACATGAGACTGATTTGAGTACGTTCTTCTTTTATCAAAGACTATCCAAAGAAACATATATAATCTAATTAAATTGTCTAAAAATATGAATGATTTTGCTATTTTAAAAAAAAATCTCCTTATGAGAAAAAAAACTGTTCTCATAAATTATTTTTTAAAAACTCCACATCTCTAAAATGAAATATTAAACAACAGTATGGTTTATTTTACGAATAGCACTGATTGATAAATAAACAACAATGCAATTAGCATATGATTTGACATACATGTTTATTATAGTTCAATAGTTAGTTGAAAATAATAAATGTTTTCTTTTCCCTCATTTTAATAGAATAATCAATTATCACGTCTGAGGTCACGTCACGTACACTACAGATGCTTTAGCCAGAGGCTACAGGAATCTTTTAAGGTAGCGTGTGTTTGTGTGTGTGTGTGTGTGTGTGTGTGTGTGTGTGTGTGTGTGTGTATGATATCAGTACCTTAGCAGAGTCCGAGCTCTTCATATACGGCTCGGCACAATGCGTAATGCCCCCTTGCAGCACCTTCTCTATCCGCGCCACCAGGAAGATGTCGGGGTGCGGACACGTCACGGAGAACACGCCCTGTCAAACACGCACATACTGTACACGTGACGACAAACACCACGTCTGCACATACTGTATATAATGCAGATAATACACGCTCACCTGGGTGGGGTACTGCAGCGCCCCCTCTGTCAGCCCGTTCAGCTCGGCGCGCGCGTGTTCAGCGGGCGAATCTCCGGCCTGTCCGTTAGTCACGGGGCGGTGTGGCGGGATCATGGCGCGCACCAGCGGGTGATTGAGGTCCACGTGGAAATCGGCGGAGATCTTCCTGCTGTTTTGGACGTCGAACAGCGAGAGAGTCATGAAGAACGGCTCCACCTGCGACGAGAGAAAAAAAAAAAAAAAAAAAAGAACAAACTTACACCCTGGACTGTAATTACAGCCAGCTTAGTGTACTTCAAAGCTCCAGAGACATCAGTGGCATGTGTTATATTGAACAACAGCAATAGGTGTGCTCTGTGCCACGTGACGGTGTGATCTGTGCCGTACGTTAGTCGTTGGCCCGTCCTCGCTCTCCGTCACGCAGCTCTGTAAGTTAAAGGACAGATCGTTGCAGCTGACGAGGACCCTCTTCCCGAACTTCTCCTCAAACTGCTTCACATCCGGCTCGATGCCTGACAGATCCAGCCTCTGTGCACACACACACACACACACAATAAAGTAATATTGAGACGATCACTGTAATAAGTATTATAAAAGGAAGGAGTCTCCAGTGTCAGTGCATCCGAGTTCACCTGTGTGTCCGAATCCAAGGTGAAAAGTTTGAGCCGTGTTTCGTTGCGCATCTTAGACTCAATGTCTCGAGCGGTCTGTTAAAAAAATTTAATAAAAAACAGAAAAAAATAAAATCAGTTAACAAACAAACCAAAAACAGCAAAGTGAATTACTGTAAAAAAAAAATACAATTTAATAAAATGATCCAAAGGTTAGAACTGATTATACAGCAGCCAGACTAAAACTTTAGTCGCATTTAAATCTCGACTTAAAACTCATCTGTCTAGCTGTGTGTTTATTGAATGAGCACCGTGATACGTCCAAACTGACTGCACTGTATTATTATGTTTATCTTATATTTTTAACTGTTTTATTTTTATTCTAAATCAAATTTTAAGTAGTTTTAAAAGTGTCATTACAAACTGTTTTTATTTTAAATCAAATCTAAATAATTGAAAAAGTTTTAGTGCTATTATTTTCTATTTCTTTTTATGATTATTTTCTTCTCTTTGATGTAAAGCTTTAAAGAGCGCTAGAGGAATGTTTCATGCTAAGGTTAAGGATCGTGAAAGGAAAATGTTTCATGAGTTCTTACAATGAGAAAGAATTTAGCATATAGACTCGTACAGTATTTATCGCCATGGCTTCTCCTAAATGGAGATAAAAATGTCCTAAAAAAATGTCTTAAATTAGCATTTTTTTTAAGGATGAATTTGTCTCCTTCAAATTTCACTTCAAAGAATCACAATAAATATATAATCCTAAAATTATTATTTATTTAAAACAATCTGTGTAACATTAACAATCCTCCCACCATCAACGTTCAAATAAAAGAAAAACTTGAAGCCTTTTTAATTTTCAAAAAGATGTACTTTTGTCATGTGACTCAAGGTGGTTATAATAACTGAGTCAGATTCTGCAATTGAAGACGGGACATGAAGTTGCATCAAGTTTTTCTTTCCAAATAAATTTTGATTACTTAATTTGCTTTCATGTAATTTCTCAAAAAAAATATATATTTAAAAAATTCCTTTTATACTTTTATGTTCACGGTATTTGATCCGGACGATTACAGTCCGAAAAGGATTTTACGAGCACATGAAATAAATTCTGTAACATAAACCAAATACGTCTTTAAAACCTTATCATGTGAAGTGTGTATAAAATCAGGGACACGTATTAAATAAATGAATATGTGACTCGTATTCACGAATTTCGATCACTAAGACAATCCACAGTGGTGAAGATCCTAAACATCCTCACGTATGAAGTGTATCAGCTACTGCACCTGAAAACTGTCCTGAAAGTTCTCCGATGAAATTTCTGATTTTCCCAACTCGTCATCTGCAACACAGAAGGAAAACATTGTACATATTAGAGACACACACACACACACACACACACAACGGGAAGTGAGGCTGCAACAGGAGAGACACGTCACCTTCAAGGCTGAAAAAAGTGGAAACCAAACAGAACTTGTGTTATAACTGATTATTGCACTTATTGTGTATTACGATGTGACGATATAAATGGTGATTTAATCTACACTATTAAATCTATAATATACAACATACACTCGGTCGGGATTGTCATTCACGGCCTTCTTTAAAACATTTGCATCATTCAGATCTTCACCGTAATGCCTTCATTTACCAGAAAGTCCCGGTTTGACTTGAACGCCCTACATATTATAAATAATTCTCCATGACTCTCCACGCCCTTAACTTGTGTGGACAGAGAATCAATCCTCTGGTGTAATACATGAGGGTGCTAGAAAATGCTGAACACACACACACACACACACACACACACACACACACCGTCTTGCAAGTCTCCGTTCCGTGGCTCCAGCATGGCGAGTTCAAAGCAGCTGTGCAGGATTTTGTTCAGGATGTTGATCCAGTCGTCCATCTCAGCCTCGCTGTCGGCAGCCAGCAGGTACGTGCTTTTATCCTGCATCTTCAGCTCGAAGGAAAATTTCCGCACTTTACTGTTCTACACGCACACACACACACACACACACACACACACACACACACACACACACACACAATGCCATAAATTAAAACTACATAAATACTGCAACTACACATTGAGTATACATATCACAGTGCTGCTAAATTCTGGGTTCTGATTGGCCAGAAGGTGTTGATTCATTCTCAATAGTGCAGGTTTACAGTAACGCGCTCGTTACTGCTTCTATAGTAGCCACTCATTCAAGGTGGACCCTCAGCACACAAACAGAAGACAAACACAAAAGTTTGTTTCGCCACAAATATTCATTTTCTCAAAGTCTGTAGTATAATGAAATATAATTCGGAAACTTTTATTGACAATTACATGAGGTTTAAGCAAAGATTTAAGCAACGTATTTGCAGTGTTGACGCTTCTTTTTCAAGACCTCAGCAGTTCACCCTGACATGCTGTCAGACAACTTCTGGGCCGCCATCTGTCCTGTGTCATGCCAACAAGTAAAGCATCCTGAGACCGTTCATGTGTGCGGTTTCTTCTCAGCCAGGGGAGTTGGGCTCACTCACAATGTTGACGAAGAACACAGCCTTGAATAAAGAATGGTACAACAACATCCTCCTAGAGTAACTTCTCCCAACAGTCCAACCAACAGTTTGGTGATGAACACTGCCTTTTCCAGCACGATGGAGCTCCTCGCCATAAAACAAAAGTGACAACTAAATGACTTGTCGAACAAAACATCGAAATTTTGGGTCCATGTCCAGGAAAGTCCCCAGAACTTAATCCCGGTGAGAACTTGTGGTCGATCCTCAAGAGGCAGGTGGACAAACAAAAACCCACAAATTTCGACAAACTCCAAGCATTGATTATGCAAGAGGGCTGCACCATCTGTCAGGATGTGGAACAGAAGTGACTGACAGCAGGGCGAATCGCAGAGGGCTTGAAAAAGATAGAACAACACTGCAAATATTGACTCTTCGCATGAACTGAATGTTACTGTAATTGTTAATAAAAGCCTTTGACGCTGAAATGCATGTAATTATACTTCAGCATCCCATAATAGCATCTGATCAAAAGATCTAAAAACACTGACTTCAATATTTGAAATTGATATTGGTGTCATATTTGTGTCGCAAAACTTTTGGCCACGGCTGTAAACTAATCGGTACTATAATATTTCAGACAACAAACAGTTTCAAGGTTTCAGAGGGCGCTTGACTTCCTCCGCAGTTAGCCGTCGTCCTCTCCTGAGCCGTGCAACTAAACACACAAGTACAGAGTGCTGAACCCAAAAGCAAAGACGCCACCACAGTAAAACAGAGTGTTGCACAATGTGCGCTACATCTTTCAATAATGCGGCTCAGCCACTGCAGCGCATCAGCTTCATCCTTACATCGGTGACCATAACAACTCACAATTTATTTTAGTTTTTTCATTTAGGAATAAACTTCTTCGCACTGTAACTGAGCATGCTCAGTATGTAACGATGGCCTTCATACCTGGACCACCCCCATGCAGGAGTCGAGGAAGATAGTGCCTTTGGGCTCTTTGGAGATTTTCTCATCCTTGTAGAAGTTCAGATTGTAGGATCCGTCACCCTGCTGCACCAGCTGGAAATATCTCCTCTTAAAAGACTGGACGAAAGACGAGTGACAGATAAACAAAGAGAGACTAAAGTGTGTTACAGAAAAATGACCCATCACATATTAATATTTAGTTTTGTGAGTGTGGGAACATGCACTGTGAGCAGGAAGTCAGATAGACCTGGCTTCATGACAAGGTCGAGTTAAGCACTAGGGGACTCAGGCATGAGGATTTCCCCCCTGATTTCTCTGTGGCTGAAAATCACAACCCGCTAGGGTCCCTAAAACGACCTAAAAGTTCCATCTGAACAATATTTTAGTTAAAATATCATAAAGTGCCATCTAGGGTTGCCCTAAGGTAGATGTAAATGTGATGAAGTGCCCCTTAGGGAGATAATATGGTAGATAAAATGTAATATGGTGCCTGTTAGAGTGTCAGTAAGGTTTATAAAATGTTATAAAGCGCTCCCTCTACTGTGCCAACATGGTAAACAAATAATTGTGATAAGGTGCTCGCTAATGTGCCAACACAATAGATAAAAGGTGCCTTCTAGGGTGCAAATACAAGGATACAATGAGAGAGATGCACCAATGCAGCAGATAAAATGTGAGTGCCAATAAGGTAGATACTGTAAAATGTAATAAAGTGTATTTTTAGAAGCCAATACAGTGAATAAAAGGTGCCCTATAGTGTGCCAGTGTGGTAGATAGAATGTGAGAAAGGGCTGTCCAGGGTGCAAATACAGTATGTAGGGTGGACAAAATGACAAGTGCCAACTAGGGCATCAATACAGTAAATAAAAAGTAATAAAGTGCCGCCTAGAGTGGCAGTGTGGTAGATAAAAACGTGAGAAAGTGCTGCCCAGGAAAACAGGAAATTACCAATACAGTAAATAAAATGAGATAAAGTGCCTTCCAGGCTGCTAATACAATCGATAAAAGGTAGTCTAGGGTGCCCTTGCATTGGGGAAAATGAGAAATGGAGAAAAACTAATGAGGAGGATGATTAAGTGCCTGTTGGCTGTCCTTCCACTGCCCTCTACGTACCAGCTGTCTGCTGCTCTACAGCCTGTGTCTTTTCATCTTCCTCACCTGCTGTGATGTTTTAAATGATGGCTTACTGTAATACTGTACTGTACTGTACTGCACTTAGTACTGTGATACGATTAAATCATGTTTTCGGGTATCATCGTGTCCATACTGTGTGTGTGCGTGTGTGTGAGATAAAGATAAAGAGAGAGCGAGAGAGAGAGAGACTATTCACCCTCATTGTGACACTAATGGCGCTGTTCATATTGCCTTTGTGAAGCCAGCCATGTTTGGAGACGCCGCCTCTCTGAGAGCCCAGAGACGACGTATCCTAAAAAGACATAAAGTGCACAACAAAGGTAAAAAAAATAATAAATTAAGACAACATTGCAAAGTAAAATTTCTGAAAGGAGTCTCCAGTCTTAGTGGTGAAACTCAAACTATACAGTTAGCATATGAAAAGTATTACAGGTTTGTGTTTAATAAATACAAAATGAGGTGGTCGTGTGGTGACGCACAGCTGACAACAGAAGCTCGATGCAAAGCTGCACTACATTTTATAAATCCCTGTTCACTGTTGGGATATATATATACAGTATATACAGTATATATCCCAAATTAATTATCAATATTTTTTAATAATCTATATTGTATATTATATACACTTATATAAGTGTATATAATATACATATAATTAACTACTTTAATTCACTTTTTAATCTAACTTTTTATTCATATATAAAAAAAATAAAGTATATATATATATATATATATATATATATATATGAACAGATATAAAAATATATATACTGTATGTATATATACATATATATATATATACTTTATTTTTTTAACTGAACATGAACAAACGGGAAGTGCTGTTTTTTTGAGGTTGAGAAAGTTTAGCTACATTTTAACACCCCCACACACACTCACACACACCTCAGCAGCACTGTGTTATTTTCTCATTGTCAGGATGTTCACTTTTTGTTTTCTTTTTTTTAGTTTATGGTTTATTACCTCATCTTTCTCTGCATCCTCATCAACCTCAAACACATGAGATGGCAGCTTCTCAGGCCGGAGGACTTTACTGCAAATTCAGAGAAACAGTTACTATAAAGCACAAGTGTGTGTACTGTATGTGATAGATAGATAGATAGATAGATAGATAGATAGATAGATAGATAGATGCATGGATGGATAGTAAGTAAGTAAGTAAGTAAGTAAGTACTTGGGCAGCTGACGGAAATCTCCAGAATAATCCTCATACTTGTAGTTAATCACATGCCAGTCTGAGTTGTACGTCTTGATGCACTGTTGGGAAAGTGTAGACATTTGTAAATGTTAGACACACACACATACACAGAGAATAACAACTCTAATCACATAAGCATACAGTATCAGATGTCACTCACTCACCCACTCATCGTCTATACCGTTTTATCCTATTCCAGGAGGCACAAGGCGGAGTACACCCTTACACCCCGGACGGGGTGCCAATACATCACAGACTATTTGGGAACGCCAATTAGCCTAATCTGCATGTCTTTGGGCTGTGGGAGGAAACCGGAGTACCCGGAGGAAACCCACCAAGCTTTGATGGGGGAGAGCATGCAAACTCCATGCACACAGACCTGGAGGTGCACGGGGACAATGCTAACCACCAGCATATCAGATGTTATTCTGAAGTAATTACTTAAGCTAATTTTCGATAAAGCTAATCACTGCTATTTTCATTTGTTTTTATTCAGCACTCTTTAAAGTGGACCTAAAGTGGGCACACGGGCCTTTTTGTTGTTTTTGTAATGTGAGTTAGCTGGCTAGCAACCTTAGCTAATAAGTCACAATACAATACAATATAATACAAGGTTAGTTTAGTTAGCATGGTGCCTAGTACTAGATGCTGCTTGTTAAAATAATACTGTATCTAATATTGACTAACATTTGATTATTGTTTGCATTATGAAATAGTTAGCTTAATGTTAGCTAGTGACACTGACTAGTGATTTATGTGATATAGGAGTTGACCCAGTGTTAGCCACTGTACAGTAGTTAGTAATTTACTCATTAACCTAATTAGCCTAATATATAGCTAGCTTGGTAGTGGCATTGACTACTGGTTCACATAATGTAAACGTTAACCTAATCTTAGCTAGCGTGCTAGTGACATATGCCACTGGTTTACAAGAACTAATATTTAGCATAACATTAATTAGCTTGCTATATTAACCTACTTGTTTGCACGGTACATTAGTTTACCGATAGCTAGATTACTAGCAAAATTACATACCGAGTTAGATGTCACTACCAAGCTAGCTATCATTAAGCTACTAAACTAGTTTAACGTGTAAAATAGTAGATAGCTTACATTGGGTAAACTTCTATATCACATAAACCAGTAGTCAGTGTCACTAGCTACCAGCTGATCAGTGCTGGAGGTCTAGCTAACATCAATGGTTAGTAGCTTAATGATAGCTAGCTTGGTAGTGATATTGACTACAGTTTTGCATGATGTAAAGGTTAACCCAATATTAGCTAACTTGGTAGCTAACCACATTGGCTAATGTTTTACACAACATATTAGAATCTAGCAAGCTTGTTAAGTTTTGTTTAACTACTAGTTTACACAATATGTTAATTTATTAATGATGCCTGTCTTGCTAATAACATTAGATAAGTATTTGTATAATACTTATATTTATATAATACTTGTTGTTAGATCAATTACTAACAAACCTGTTTTTTAAAAACAAGACAGTTCTCTTAATGTTAGCTTTGCTAGTGCTTGGTTTTTATTACCTCCTGTAATATTGAGACTAACATTAGCTAGCTTGCTAACAGATCAAACGTAAGAATGGCTAAGCTAACTACAAAGCTGGGAACATTTCAGCTAGATGGCTAGCTTGGGTAATGTTGCTAAATAAAATAAATAAAGTGAAGTAACTCTGTTGCAGCCAACAGCATATTTTCACCAGACACTCGCTAAAACGATTACGACTTTAAAGCTAAAATAATCTCCATAATGATGTAGAGAGATTTTTATTTGTTTAAACAGCTTTTGACTTCTGGCTCAGACTCACGGCAGATTTTCGTTCCTGCCAGGATTTATTTGCGCGGTACTCCCAGACGATGACATCGGCTCTATATAAACATCGATTTTAACGTTTAATGTTTTCTCAGCTCTCCAAACGAGCGCGATGATCTGCTAAGTGCTTATGGATGATTTATAAGGAACAGGTTTCCACAGAAAGAGGAGGAGGAGGAGACGGATGGTGAAGGGATCATGCAGGTGTTTTCGGACTCTCGAAACCCGGGGAAGTGTCTGGTGCTGAGTTGGCGGGTGTGCAGCCGCTCATGATGACCTTATCAGTTTCATTTCCCATCTACTCTCACTCTATCTCTCTCTCTCTCTCTCTCACACACACACACACTCTCTTTGTTTCTTTTTCTTGTCTCACCTCCTGGACAAACAGACTGCTGGCGCTTTTCTCCGCTCCTTCAGGGACAGTGGGATACAGAGTCCTGCCCTGACGCTTCACACTGCACATCTACAGTACACACGTGCACGCACAGACACACACACACACACACACACACAACACAAAAGAGTCAAACAGAAAAGAAGTACTACGTTCTCTGCACGTCATGACTTGAGGTCATTTTTCTGTCCATTGTCATCCCGTTCTCGTAAGTTCCTCGTCTTGTTCTGTCCTACTGTTGGTAGTTTTTAGATGAGCACGGTACAGGAGCATTGATCACTCACCGAGATTTTTTATAAAAGTTTATCACAATAACAGAACTGCACCGCACCAAGTTCCCTCCGATCCTCCAGCGCTGATCGGCTGGTCCCACCATCTCTCAGGGATCGAGGAAGACATGCAGTTAGACTGTGCAGCCGACAAACTTTAACTGACGACTGTAGACCAACCTGTTTCTTAGATATTTTAGTAATGAGTAAGAATCTATCGAATGGAGGAAACTTTTCTAAGTTGCTCTGGATAAGAGTGTCTGCCAAACTCTATCTCTAAATGTAAATATAAACTTCATCGTTATCATAACCTGAGAAACACTTACAACTCTCAAGTCAAGTCAAGTCAAGTAGATTTTTATTGTCATTTCAACCAAATACGGTTTAGTATACGATGAAACGACACAACAATCCACAACAAGGTGCTACTGTACATACGGCATAAATTTACAACATAAACGAACAAAAAAACAACTGGCTAACTAACTAAGAAATCTAATTAGCTGACTAGCTGAGACAAACCAGATTTAACATTATAAATTAACAGACACTATTCTAAGTCCTATACAGAAAAGACAACATAAAGTGCACGTGCAAATGTGCAAACACACCAAAACACAACACTACAACATAATACGTTTTCAACACTGTGGTAATAATTTGAGATAGTGGAACGTGAAACAGTAAACCTTTACCTGTGGAGATAGAAAATAGGTTTTTTTGTGCAAATAACAAATAACAAATATTGTGCTCAAGCATCTCCATTTACAGTACTGTACATGCTCCTTAATATAAACATTTACGGTTAAGGAAAGTCGATAGAAATGAAGTAGAGCAAGTGAATATTTGGAGAGACCAGGCTTTAGATTTAAAATGGCATCTCATACACTCACTCACCTTCTATCGCGGGGGGCCTGGAGCTTATCCCAGGAGGCTTAGGGCACGAGGCAGGGTACACGCTGGACAGGGTGCCAATCCAGGGCACACACACATACACTCACAATAATCACCACACCAATCACCCTAACCTACATGTCTTTGGACTGTTGGGAGGAAACCGGAGTACCCAGAGGAAACCCGCGAGCACGGGGAGAACATGCAAACTCCATGCACACAGAGACGGGAATCGAACCCGGACCCTGGAGGTGCAAGGCGACAGTGCTAACCATTACACCATATAAAAGAATAATTTTTAGAATTTGTACACCATATACAAAGCATATAAAATCCATTAAAGGTAATTAGAACAGGTCATGAATTTGTCCCACAATTTCATAGACAACACTGCTAGCTGCAGGACGTTTGCAAACTCAGGAGGAGTCTGGAGTGTCTTCAAATTGGGTCAGGAAATACATGTCCACAAATCAAGTGCATTAATATCTGCTGTCAGATTAATTCAAAGGGTGCCAATAGATCTGTTAATGAAAAAGCAAATAAAATGCTGGACCTGAAAGTCATCAATGGGGAACTGCAGCATGTCCCGGAGGACATCGTTGAGGATCTGAGTCTTCCTCTGCACCAGGACGCTTTCATAGTCTAGCGGCTCGAACAGCTTCGGCTTCACCTGATAAAACACACACACACAAACACACACACACATATTTACAAATTTAAAGCCAGAGACTCAGAGTCAGACTCTAATGGATGTTATGAACAAGTTCCATAGTAATTTGTTCATTTTCAGGAATTTGTACTTGAGCACATTTATATAAAAACTCCAACTTTAACATAAGCTCACCTCAAACTCCGCCCCCTCACACATACACTTATGCTTAACCTTTCGATCTTTGAATCCAAATGAACTCTTATTGCAAACTGAATGAGGAAGCGTTGGAACACTGACAAAGCCCTCTATTTTAGGTTACTTCATTTTGTCCATTTATTGTCTTGTGATTACGAACAGTTTGTGGACATTTAATTGAATAAGATTTACAAGATTATTTGGCACAGCTCCGAAACGTCCCCTTGAGAATTATATATATATTTTCTACCACAACTGTATGTTCACATGCTCCGTGTGTGTGTGTGTGTGTGTGTGTGTGTGAGAGACAGTAAATCTGAATGAGTATTGTGTTTAACTGTACCAGGCACCATGAGCTCACAAGCTCCCTGATTGGCTACAACCACCACCGGCACTCGCTGCCGTCCAATAGGAGCGAAGGAAAGTCTCAGTGTGACCTCACGGCTACATCTACAGCCATGAGACACTAAAGTCAGAGTAAAGACACGGTCAAGATTTCAGAGAAAATGACGGTCTCGTGGGAGAAACGCTTCCTTCACACACACACACACACACACACACAATGTACTGTTTGTCCTGATCCCCTACAGTATGTATATTAGTGAGTAAACATTGAGAAAAGCAAAAACTGTTCATTCTACGGATTTCAGTGAGGAAAAAAAATGTTGATTATCGAAGGCGGGTCGGTGTGATGATTCCTTCTGTTAGTTGTGAAACAAAAATTCACACACATGCACACACACACTTTCTGTGTATTGTGTTTAATAACTACGAAGCTGCTTCTAATGACAGGGTCTTGAAAGTCAACTAAATTGAGTGGAACGCACACCACACACACACACACACACACATACTGTACACACAAAACACACACAAAACACACAGGTATAAAGACATATAAACATACTGTACACCAGAGGTGGAAAGTAACGAATTACATTTTCTCGCGTTACTGTAATTGAGTAGTTTTTTTTGTGTACTTCTACTTTTTAAAGTAGTTTTTAAAATCGGTAATTTTACTTTTACTTAAGTATGTTTTGTTTAAAGTTTTGTACTTCGCTACATTTGAAATCATATTCGCTACTGA
>JAQMYJ010000037.1:35262635-35286859 GCA_030014305.1 Clarias laeviceps
ATTTCTTTGTATTAATAAGTTAGACAGAGATTCTGCTGTACAGAAAGACACACAGACATGTACGTGGACTTCAACCTCAAATAATAATAATAATAATAATAATATCACTGATTACATTAATTCTCCCCGTGCTTGGTGGGTTTCCTCCGGGTACTCCGGTTTCCTCCCACAGTCCAAAGATTGGCTAATTGGCGTTCCCAAATTGCCTGTAGTGTGTGTGTGTTTGTGTTTGTGTGAGAAGCCTGTGACACCCCGCCTTGTGCCCTAAGTCTCCTGGGACAGGCTCCAGGCCCACCATAGGATAAAGTGAAGACTTTGTGAAAGTCTGTGAATAAGTGAGTGATTACTAAAGCTCATCAGATTATTTTTAGCTTTGACCTTTTAACAATTTCTACAAACTCTTTAACCGTCAACGAAGGGGAATAGCTAACGCTAATCACCTAGTTGACACTAAAACAGTCCTGGTGTGGCCTAAAATGACTTTGTATTTTCATTCCATTTCACCCTGAGGACTTTTCCCTTTCAAATTCAAATACACAGTCATTCACCCACTGGGGGAATATTATTAGCATGCATTTTTTCCTTTCCACATAAAAACCAAACTGCAACATATTTATTTCAAAGAGTGTTTGTTTTCCAATACTAGCACAATATTCTTCTTTTATTATATTTAATCAGAAGGGTGAATCTGTGACTTGAAATGACACACGGTATACACAAAATACTGCATGCGAACCCATTGTCTTTGGCTTAGCATTGACCACAAAACACATTTTGGCCTCTGAAGTATGAGCATGAGCAAGAGCATGCAAAACAACTCATGAGAATGGTTCTGAAAAAATAATTACATCCAGAAAGAATAAATAGTTGGCGTGTTTTAGGGACAAGCGTGAGAACGTGCAGCTTGATGCTTTAAAACCCGGAAAAATTACAGACGCACAGACGCTATTTGAGCTGCCAAACTGAGCCATTAAATCTCTCTCTGTCTCTCGTTCTTTCTGTCTCACTCTCCTGAGTGCAGGGTTATGGTGATCAGGGGGATGAGTGGATATTAGGGTTACAATAATGTAAGTACATTTACAGGACAGACCCAAACAAGAAGAAAGATCAAATAAGTAATAAATACTTTGTTTAGTTGCTTCTTTTTTTAACACAGCATTTCCGAGTGTGAGTCTTTTCCTTAGTTGATGTTTAACGGCGGTTGGAATCTTGTAGGTTACCCCATAGCAAAGAAACTCCAAGATGAGATCTCATGTTAATCTCTTCGTTGTCTCCTAGACAGAAATGAGCCGTCTTTGAGACTTGAATGAGTTTTAGCTGTTTTCTGCATCTTCTCAAAGGTGTCTCAAATGTGGCTCATTACCTTTAAATCTCAGAGATAGTTTACATTTGTCTTGTGTGCAACTCACATATGCAGAAATGAGCCGTCTTTGAGACATGAATGAGATTTTAGCCGTTTTCTCAACCTTCTCAAATGTGTCTCAAATACAGTATGAAAATATTTACAGTACTGAGGGTTTACACTGTATTTCTGTACCACAATGTATACTGTGCACATGGCATTGACTTTACTGTAAAACTAGCTGCTAAACCATTTACCTGAAGAATCACTTCTGGATATGTTTAAAATTTTATTTAATTTCTAGTTATATTTTGGTCAAGCATAGTTAGTTATTATGAGCAAAGCAAAATAAGAGTTTGCTAAAAGTTTACCTGAGGCAACATTAGCTTTATTAGGTCACCCAATTTGGCTAGCTAGCCTGATGTAGCTTAATTTATCTTTATTTCTTTTTTTGCTTGAATTTATAGTTGTGTCATTTGTTGTCTAGGTTTGACTTTTCAGCAGTACGCGAGACAACAAGTTTACCTGAGGTAAACTCAGCCTCGCTAAGTCAGTAAAGTTTACTAGCTAGCCTGCACAGCTAATTACAGCTTATATTTAGCTTATTTCCTAATGATTTTTTTTTTGTTTGGATTTGTTTGAACAAATACACTACATACATAATATATTAATATAAAAACATTTTCTTGTAAACAGTTTTTATTTTTAAAAATATCGCACTGTGTGCCATTATGGTACAGACAATACAGTAGGATTAACGTAAAATATTAATTACAGTAATTATCTATTAAGTTACTGTACATATACAAGGTTATTTTAACAATGTAGTCATGTTCTATATTAATATAATTTAGTACATATTACAATCTATTCATTCACTACACTAAATTAAAGTTCTGCAGGTATAAGAGCAATGAATGTACGTTACTTCAGAGGATTTAATGCGTTCAATATTTCCACTTTTCTTTATAGAGTGCGTTTTTACACACTACTCAGGACTGTTAAAGCACAAGCAGTAAAGATATTTCTGTCCCTGTGCTTTTTTACGTATCAGCGGGAGTGACGTCACGGGACGGGGCGTCTGTTTCCATGGCTGAGTTTCCAAAATCCAGCGCCGGCTGCCAAGGACCGCATTAATAACTTCACAGCTCGGATCTGGAAAGCGTCTCTCCACCATGAATTCTCCACCTTTTTCCACATTCACCTTAAGAAAACTCACATCTGGATGACCGTCAACATCAACCCAAAATCCATTTAATGTGTTTAAGGAGATGATCGTCTGATGTCTTCTTGGTTTGATGATTTTACTTTTTGGAAAAGCTGCCGCTTTCAGACAGACTTTTGAGTCAAAGCTGCTTCTGGAAATTCCATCAAATCAAATGCACTTTTTTTAATGGTGGAAATTCATCTGACTTCCATCCTGCTACTCTTAATGTGGATTATATGGCTGGGGAATGATGGGATTTTAATTTCGGTTCTGTTTTTCTTTCTTTTAAAACTTTCTCGCTTGTTTGCTTTCACACACACACACACACACACACACACACACGTATACACAGGTTTAGATTAAACTTCACACATTACAGAATGAAAATATTCTCAGATTTAAACTCTGCACGTATATCACATACACACACAGTGTGTGCATCTAAAAAAGCATAGCATATTGTGAAAAATTACTTTTCTTTCATAATTTAATTTAAAAAGTGAAACTTTCAGATATTTTTACATGATTCATTACATGTGAAGTGAAATATTTCAAGCCTTTTTGTTTTCATTTCAATAGTTCTGTTTTACAGCTCATGAAAAAAAAAAATTCTCAACATATTAAAATATTTTCTAAGAATTAATTAAAATATTTTTTACAAAGCAAAAATGATGTTAATGTATACACTTAATACTTGATCATGACTTCTTTAGCATGAATTACTGCAACAATGGGACATCATGTGGCACGGCCTGGGACGTTATTGAAGACCAGGTTGCTTTGATAGCAGCCTTCAGCTCATCTCTATTGTTGGGCCGGTATTTCTCATTTTCCTCTTCAAAACAGGCCATAGAGAACCAGGACAGGTGAGATGGCTGGCCAATCAAGCACAGTAATCATCAGCAAACTAGGTACGTGGTAGTTTTGGCTCTGTGCGCAAGTTTATTTTCATATTAAATTACAAAAAAAAAAAAATTTTTCTTTATAAAAGTGTAAAATTAGAAATAAAATATATATTAAATTAATAAAATATAAAATTATTTTCATTTTTTGGGATGCAGTTGAATATATATGCTTCGTAGAGACATGTTTTTATGTGAAATAGATGAGGGGAAAACTGCTGTGATTAGCAAACATTTTTTTGTTCTGTCATGTACACAAGCTAACAGTCTTATATTGACTTTAAATCAAAAATTTCATCTATAAAGCTACTTTGGATTAACAAGAACCAGCAACAACAAAAGACAAGGCCAATTCCTATTCGTTTCAATGTCAAAACTGAAAATCTTACACACTTCAGTGTTAACGGCACATCCGGCTCCTTTGTGGTGTAAAAAGGAAACCAGAAAAGTGACTGTTTCATCTCTAGAAATTTCCCTTTAATGCTAATAAGGTGTTTAGCATGATCTCATTTGCGCGGCGTTATACGACTCCTACTAGCTTTCATTCATTATTAATTCTGTAATCATGTACGGTTGAAGGAGTCCTTTAATAACAGGACATCATCCTACACCGATGACACACGCGAACACTCTGGCAGCGCGAAGAGACCTGGTGAGAAACGACTACAAGTACAGGCACAGGACAATCTGGAGCTTTTATTGAAACAACCCTTGAATGCTGGTGACATAGTGTGTGTTATAGTTGGTGTTACAGCACATCTATTATGTGTATGTGTATAACACATGCATGAAATGTTGTTTCTTATTTCCCCTTAAAGTTTGCTGTTAAGCATAGCAGCAATAAAGACCAATGCACAACATTTTTTTACCTTTGATCTAACTTCCAATAATGCACTTTGCTACAGTAGCTACACGTGTCATGGTGGTCTAAAAGTAGCTAAAAAAATGAGCATTAGAAAAACGAGACAGCCTTTTTTCTCAGCCTTTGCGTCAGAAACATGGTCGCCGTGGTGCGCGTGCATTTCTGATTAACATTATTATGTCCCCCTCTTATGGTTTTTGCAATTATTTAAATTATAAATGGTTCTGTTCAACATAGACACTTTGACTGCAGCTACACTTTATTTCTGTCTGTAAAACCCTGTTGGAATTAGTAACTAATATTTGCTATAAAACACGATTTTTAACAAACACTCAATATTAAGTCGAGTAATTATGGACTCTTGTCATCAACAAACATTAAGCAGAATAACTGCAGTTCCCATCAGGTGTCAAATACTGTACAAGGGGTGTTCAAGTCAAAGCGGGACTTTTCATTGTGCATTTCACTATATAATCCCCTGCTACACTAATGCACTTATCCCAGTGTTTCACTAGTGCTTGGACACCATCAAGGTAGAAAGTTTTCTCAGTACGCCGGAGACATGATCAGACTGCCTGCTTTACATCTGAAACGCTGGCCTTCCAGGAACTCCTTTAATGGCCCGAACATGTGGAAATGGTTGGACGTGGCAACAACTCCAAGCTGTGACATTCCTGTGATGTGCAAGTGGTGTTGGTGAATGATTGTGTGTACAGTTCCCACAGACAGATGTGTCTCTTCCGCAAGTTTGGCGACAAGTTATCCTTCGATTTTCAAGGATCAGGTGTTCCACTTGTTCAATGTTCACATGAACAACTGCGGTGGGCTCAGAGCCACCTCGTCCGGGATCGTCATTCATTTAGTCTTCTTACGCCTTCATTCATCAGAAATTTAATCATATGCATTAGTCTCTATGGCTCTAAATGGAATGCAATGAAAAACTCCCTGAGATGGTAATAGGAAGAAACCTTGAGGGGAACCCATCCTCATCTGGGTGTTAACGGATAGCAGGAATTGATCTGCGTTCATACTGTCACACCTTGGCACATTTCCCCCAAGCTGTCAGTGACTTACAGTACTTTGTTTATAGCCGTCCTCTTTAAGGCTTAATTTAGCCCAAGGCGCTTCAGCAAAAGTCAGTGTAAACGTGCTGCTTGTGCATCAGTGCTGTCCAATTTAACATCTAATTGAGAGCAGGAGCAGGAACAGGACAGTGTGACCAGAGCTAATGAAGACCGATGACGCTCACTATCGCCTGGTTTCACTGTAATTACGTTACACGCTAAGCAGAGCTCCACCACTGCCATCTCTGTGATTTATACAGAAAACTCTGATTCTCTCTGAACTGATCACGATTACCGACCTTCCCCAGAAAACAGGCATGTCCAGGAAAACCTAATCCCGTCTAAATAGTACGTTAGAATATACGTCATTTCTGGTGACTCCAAATCCGACCAATCGGATCAGCGCTACCGTAGGAAGTGACGAAAATCCATTAGGTACATCGTAATAAAGAGTTAGAGTCATTCTCTGAGGGTTTGCACCCTTAGAGCACCTGCAGCGCCCCTTATCCCCCCACAGGACAAAGCGGGTTTAAAAATAGAGCAGCCACATGAGCCAGTCTCATCTATAATGAATGGATAAAGATACCTAATCAGCAGGCTGCCTAAAACCTGAAGCCACTGTATTCAAGTGCTGAAGTCATACAGGACACCAGCAACAAAGCAGGACAAAGATCTGATATGGTGAAACATCTACGATGTGGAATTTATACTGTACAGATCTTTAGAGATGAGATGAGTGCAAATATTTGCATCCCCCATTGTTTTCTGGATAAACAGATTTTTTCTTTTTTGGTAGCTATAAATAAATAAATTAAACATAAATTTACCCACTTTGTGTCCAAATCTGGATTGGACAGGAAAGAATGACGAAAGCATGATTTATAATTTGGACACATTAAATGTTTTGTTAGTTTAAAATAAAGTTCAATCTTCTTCAATTTGTCCTAAGGATTCGTATGTTTCCTTGCAGTTTCCTTACTAAAAATACACACATTTTAAAACGTCAAGTATACTGTATATATTTTAATGTCCAGGCTGTTCTCTGTTCTTTTGCTAAGTTTAATGGACATGAGAATAAAAATAAAAAAAAGGAAAGGAAATTCAAAAGATTGTAATACTGCAGCAAATGCAGAATATACACTCCCTAAAATAAAATCATAACTTTTCCAGATTTACAGGCCTGCAAAAGAGTCTCGCTGTAGACGAATTCTTGCACTCAACTCTTCAAGTGTTTGGGGAAAAAAAAAAAAATGATTTGCACTGTAGGAACTTTCAGCAAGTCAGCACAATTTAACAAACATCTCAACCTGATCACTTTTATGTATCTGATCTTTTTTTTCCTTTTTTAAGCTCAGGAGTTTTACCTGCTTCGATGTCTTCTTAGATTTGTGTAGAAGAACTCAGAGACAGATCACGTGTCAGACAGCATGTGTGTATGTGTGTATAAGCTATTAGTTAAAGTGCGGGATGGTTAACGTATCAGCCTTGGATCAAACTCTCCATCTGGAAATGTAACTGAAACTCATGCAAGGCTTTTTTACTATGTGTTATAGCACAAGAATGGAGACAGAAAGACCGTCAGACACACAACACACACAATACACACCATTAGTACTGTATAGTGTATGTGTGTATACTGTAAAACATCAACGCTGACTCCAACAGGTCCTAAGAATTACTTTTAATATAGAGTATTTACAGAATGTAGGACATACAATAAACTGGAAGTCTACATTCATTAGTTTTGGAAAATCAGACATAAAGGAGAAAAAAATTATGTTTAAGTTAGATGGTAATTTTTTGGCTTGAATAATTTTTTATTCTTAAATTAGATGTTTTTTTTATGCTTGAATGATTTATATGCAAATGAAACACTAAAACTTGAGAGCCAAAAAGTCCTTCAGGAAGCTTGGAGAACTATTGCTCAAGATTCCATTAAAAATACAAGAAAGTCTGGCTCTTTGAAAGCAAAATACAAAGAAAAGAGAGCGATCTATGGTTTTGCAAAGTACTTTGTATACACACCACATGGGTGACTTAAAAACGTTTTAAAGGTTCCATAGGTCACTGTTTTTTAACAGGTCTCAGAGCTCCCTAAAGTGTGCATCTTAATGCACAGACTGAAATACCTCTCAGATATCAACAAGCTGGGAGGAGGGCTCTTCTTATATGAGGTCACAATAGGAAAAAAATCTAACACTCACTCACTCATCTTCTATATCGCTTTATCCTGTATTCAGGGTCGCGGGCGGCCTGGAGCCTATCACAGGAGTCTTAGGGCACGAGGCAGGGTGCACCCTAGACAGGGTGCCAATCCATCGCAGGGCACACACACACATGCACACACTCACACACTCATTTACACACTACGGGCAATTTGGGAACACCAATTAGCCTAACCTGCATATCTTTGGACTGTGGGAGGAAACCGGAGGACCCGGACGAAACCCACCAAGCACGGGGAGAACATGCAAACTCCATGCACACAGAGACGGGAATCGAACCCGGACCCTGGAGGTGCAAAAAAAGCTAATGTAAAAAAAAAAAAATGCAAAAATACTGAAGACACATCTGAATGTCTAAAAAAAATTACTAAAAAGTGACTTATAAAGCATAATCGGCCCTCCCAGGTTAACGGTACTACAGGGACATCTTTGATGGCCAATAAGGATGTTTTTCTTTATTTCTGAGATAGTGTAATGCATGTGCGTTTGCCTGACTGTGTCAAAACGCAATGAAGAAGTCATGGCGTATAACAAAATGTCTTGTTATTGTGAGGAAAGGAACCCTGAGAATGTGGGTCACCCACTAGTTAGCTATTTATAGTTGTAGAAAACATAAGTGTGTTTCATTAGATTAAAATTTTTTTATGTACTAATATTTATTGATATTGGAGAATTGATATTGATCCATGATATTGATTACTAGGCCGGTGTTATTACTTTCTGCTTGGTTTTAAATAACATTCTTCAAAAAAAAAACAATCGTGTCTCAATCCAGCTCGTGTGTGTTCAAAGAGCTGAAAGAGAAGCTGGGAATCAAGGTCATGAGAAACGCAAATCTGGGACAGCGGGACGCACCTAATTTACGTCAAAATCGAATCCTTCAGGCACTCGTAGTATCATTATTTAGACAGACAGAGCTTTCTGAGTGGACATCAGACTGATTAGCACAGCCTGAGCTGGAACACGAGCTCACAGCTGGTGGAATCTTGTGGAAATTACCCAAAAATAATATAAAAAAATAAAAAAACAGCTCTCTGAAGGCAAGATCAGACCTGCTGACCAAAAGAAACTTTTTTTTTAAATGAGCTAAGATAAAAGAAGTTGAGTGATGCCATGATTTCAGCTCTATTGAGTATATAACCATAAATAATTTCTGTTCAGCACAGACGCTATTTATCTGGCGATCTGGCAGGTAAAATCACAGCCCTGATGAACAGACATCAAGGAATCCACCTCTCCATTTCCTGATCTCAGAGATGAAGTGCAGGGATTTGGACAATTACTTCACCAGAGGGTGGCTAAATGCTCCACTTTCCATTTTTAACAGATTCCAGCACACACACACACACACACATCATCTTGTCTGACTTATACATTTTTGATATGTGGTCAAATCTATTCCAAAGACTCTCTGAATTGTAACTGGATCAGTAATAAAGTACAAAACTGCAAGTCATGCTAACAGAGACTAACAAAACGTCCAATTAATTCAAGATAATCAAAAAACCCTTTGTTGCTAAAAATCAATGATAACGTGCATTGTGCAAAGAACCTCATTATGTTCAGTGGTCGTCAAAGGATCCTCGAATTTTCAAATCTAAGTAGCTGAATCGCTGCTTAAAACAAAATATAAAAGTCTAAGTGTAGAAAGTGCATAGCTACACTATATGGACAAAAGTATTTGGCCAAGCCTGTTAATTATTGAATTCAGGTGTTTCATTCAGGTCCCTCATCCCCAGTGAAGGCCAATCTTAATGCTCCACACCAAGACATCTTGGACAATGCTATGCTAACCACTTTGTGGCAACAGTTTGGGGAAAGCCAACATTCCACTATGACTGTGCCCCAGTGCACAAAGCAAGGACTGTGAGGAGACGGTTTGATGTGACTGACCCGAACACCTTTGGGATGAACTAGAGCGGAGATTGCGAGCCAGTCCTTCAGGCTCCTCCACCAGGCCTTCTGGCTCGAATGGGCACGAATTCCCACAGAAACAATCCAAAATCTTGTGGACGACCTTCCAAGAAGAATGGAAGCTGTTATAGCTGCAAAGGGGGACCGACTCCATATTGAAGTTCATGTATTTGGATACACTGTCACTGCAGGTTTGGACAAATACAGTATTGGTGCTGATTAAATTTTTTGTTATACATATAAAACCAAAAATGTGTGAGTCAAACAAGCTACTAGTAAAGTTTACGCAACATGGTAAACACAGTAAGTAACCAATCTTGCTTTCTCTGAAAATTTCAGTTTGCTAACTTCAGCCTTTTTGGAGAGATGATTTTATATATATGTGCCCCAAAAACGACAATTTTTCAGCACTATACCGTCTCGCCTCAAACAATAATCATAAAACAAATGATCATTATTAATATTTATTCATGATTATTGATGCTAAAATTAGTGTAAACTTCTGGAAGCATATGACCTGTAAAAAGTGCGAAAATTCTGTAGTGTCCGTAACCATGTCAAATTCATGTTGCAATATCTTAACAATTTAGCATTTTAGAACAAAAAACCGTTTCAGGTTTAAAAGTCAAGTGACAGTTAAAATCGTTGAAAGATTTGAATTCAAAAATGTAACGGGCACTACAGACATAAAAGACCATGAAACTATATTTAACAAAAGTGTTTCTTTTTATTTGATGAAAAATATAAATGTGTAGCATATTTACAAAACAAAAACAAAACCGAAGCATTGATCAGGAGATTTTATGACAGTATTATGGGAAATGGTGTTTATACGATCCAGTCTGAAAACACTGTGTACGCGACGCCTGTCCGCTCCTCATCCTGCATGAGATTAAAGGACATTTTTCATGTCCACCGAGTAGCGCATGTCCTTACCGTGAGCCCGGAGCTCCTCACCACCTCGGAGACGCTCTGCCGGAGCTCGGCGGCGGTGCCCGGTTTGCTCAGCACGCGCGTGAACTTCCGCGTCTCGGGCTGGAGCGGCGACGCCATGCGCGCGCGCACGACCGCTCCGGTGTACTCACGCGTCCTTCACACCCCGCGAGCGTCCGTGTGTGTGTGTGTGTGTGTGTTTGTTTTCCTGTGTGTTGGATAAAGATCCCTGTGCTCCGTTACTGTCGCTCCTCCCCGGAGAGTTAGTTAGTGACACACACACACACACTTCTGTCTCAGCCTGTACTCTCACCTCACACACTAGGGATGGGAATGACCTCCCTGTGTCCTCCCGATACGATATTATCACGATACCTCTGTGCGATTAGATTAATACTGCGATTCTATAAGTAACACGATTTTATAGATATCCCGAATTTTAAACCTTTAAAAATCATTACTTAAATGTAAATAAATGTCCTAATAACAGTACAGCGGTACCTCGGCATGCGAATGCCCCGCCTCACAAATGTCCGCTTAAAGAACTGAAATTTCGCAAGAAATATGCCTCTGCATACGAACCATTTTCAGTATACGAGCGAACGAACCGAAAGTCCTGCATACGTTACTTCATTTACATGTCTTTTCTAAAACACCTATGCGCTTTTGACTCACGGTGGGATGCTGTGTTAGGAAACATAATCATAGCGCCAAAACTTACAGTGAATCGCGACGAACCGTACTTACAGCCACCGCGCGAAACCGCGTAGGTGAGATAGGGGAATAAATGTTTTGATTGTTTTTATATGCAAAAATATGATTATAGTGTTGGAAATTGATAATACTTGATATTGTTTTCTGGGTAGGTGGAACGGATTATTTGCGTTTAGATTATTTACTATGGTAATATGCGTTTTGCAGTACAAAATTTCACCTTAAGAACTAATTAAATTCGTATGCCGAGGTTCCTTCTGCAGTAGTTTTCTTACTTTTAAACTAAGCGTAGCATTTAAACAAAACAAGCTAACTTCAAATACAAGAGCTTAACATTTATATGAGCAGCATTTAACCATGTCCTCCATCATACTGTAACTCCACACGGGATGAAAATATATAAATATTTCAGAGAGCGCCATCATTAAACGCCTCTGAACTCTCAAAACTTAACAGTGAGAGCGCGGGTTTGAATGGCTGCAAACAGGCGGGCATGTGTGCGAGCGAGCGGGCTTCTAACACACACGTTTTTTTTTCCACGAATTAGTGCTTGTGGTGTTTTGAGACCGGTGGAAGTGTGTGTAATGAGTCTGTTTAATACTAATTTGCTCACAGAGTTTGGAGAAGAAGACAGATCAGTGGCTTTTATTGTGCTTGATTTTTTTATAATGTAACACCATGAAAATGTGTTTCTGTTGCACCACTCAGAGGTTTCTGCACTCGAATCGCTTATATCTGAGGCTGATCAAATTGATCAAGTGGCCAATCAAGCTGAAAACCAGCCAATTCTGGGCACTGGTTTCCCCCATCCATAGTGTACACCCTACATCAGCCGTATAACTATGCACAAGCTCTTCTAACACACACTTTATGTTGTAGCGAAACATTAGGTGATGCTGGTTTTGTTATTTTTTGATGGCGTCTTTTGCCATTCTTTATTATATTTTTATATAATATAAAAATATATATATTGGCAAACATCCTCCTTAATGAGATCGTCTGTGCCGTCATTTGCTGTGAGCACAGATAAAACTATGTTTGAATGCAGAATAGTATGTTTAATAGTTAAATATTGCAGTTTACTGTAAATCACAACTGCAAAATGTTAAAATAAATACAGATTTTTTTTTATTAATAAAATAAAATAAAATTTCTCAACTAAAATACATAATACAGATAATATTTCTCAATTAAAATAAAGCGGAGGTTAATACCACAACCAGTATTCTCGATTGGCTAAGAAAGTTTGATTGAAGCTAACTTTTATTTTATCACTGATTGAAACAAATGTGTCCGTCTGTTTCAATATTTATGGACCAAGTTCTGTATATACTGTCCGTGCATTTACCTCATATCTGATTCCAGTCCAATCAAAGGCCCTGATTTACTTAAAGGTAAACCAATGCGTCAAATTGTACAACTACTAGCACTAAGAGTAGATTAAAGCGTGCTTAGAAACAAACATACTATAACTACAGACTTGTGCGCTGTTCAGATGTTGTTTTATTTTTGCTTGTAAGGTGGAGTTTGAGTCAAACATTAGCACGAGTGAGGAGCACAACTTTATTAATGCATTAATTATTTCATAATTAATTTTTTTATCGTCTCATGTTACATCGAATTCATTTTTACAGCAGAGAAATAAACAATTTCCTCCATTAGCCTGCAATTTCTCTCTGATTTCTTTTTATTTTTCCTAGATTTGTTTCAGTTTAAAGCTTGTGGTGAAGGACCCTCTCTTGCATGCTTCTTCTCATGAAGAAGTTAAATCTGGCAACCTCAGAGACTTGATCTACACGCTGATTATTTGCATAATCTGAATGTGAAGCCTAGAACAAGCTCAACCCGACCCTGAACATGATGATTTCCAGCATGATTATCCATGTAACGTTTCAATTACTGCCCTGATTTACTAATACGAAGGGCTATGAGAAAGTTTTGAGATTAGCGCGTCACAGATCCCTTCACTTTCGTCGTAGGATTCCTATTGCTATTGACGGTCTGGCCCCTGGGGACGAAGTCTCGATGCACAATGTCGCAAAAGTGGAAAAAGACGATGAGCATGAACTTGGACGACCTACCGACCTGCCTCGTCTGTTTCGGTCCTGGAGATGATTTGCTCTTTCACTGTGAAAACTGTTGCTTCGTCTTAGGGCTGTACCCGTACACCCAAGTTTCGTCACCAGTAAAAATTGCCTGGACCGTTCTGTATGACACACCAACAATGGCAGAAAAATGTTGTAAATTGCTCTCCAATAATCTTCATACAGAGATCATCGACATTTTCTGGGGTTGAGCTCGTTGAAGGTCTTCCAGTGATGGCCAATTTACCTAGTTTCACGCAGAATTTCACGTTCTCTCCTTGTTCTAACTTGCTATCCATGATGAAATAGCAGACGTGGTAACGGGTCAGAATAGCACCAGTTGCAGGGCTCCCGCTGGACACCGGACGATGTCTTTTGGCACGCTGACTTATGAAGGTCGGCGCTCCCTATGACTGTGAACGTAGCCATGTGCTGCCATCTGGTGGCGTGTTACGAAACTAGTCTCGAACTAGTCTTGATACATAATGTGATTTCTTAATAATCTTAGTTTATGATTATATCTACATGTATATTTAAATTTACATTGTGTAAAAACCTGGGGTGTTAAATGGAATTTTGTGTGAATCATTGTCTCATAAAGTGTGTTACAGATGTGCAGACCTACTGTACATCTCACCATAAATACTGTATGTACTGGCTTACGGTCATCCGTGGATCGGTCCATTACAGTGCCTACTGTATGTTGACGTTATTCCAGATGCTAGCAACATCTGCTAATTTCCTGCAGCTTTGTTTGACAAAAGAAACGAAGCGAGTGCAAAGCGTTATTTATTCCAAAGCAGCAACGATACAGTTTTGCAATCCGATAGAAATCACAAATTACAAAGTGTACACCGAGGTGGCATTCGCATCATCATCATCATCATCATCATCATCACAGGCGTAAGGAGCTGACCAATCATACGACAGAATGAAACAAACACGAGACAAACAGAGGTGACAGCAGAACACACAACGAACATGGAAACAGAAGGGCTTCTCAAGGTCAAAGGTAATATTGTGCTCCTGAAGAAAACTTACGATGCATTTAATCCATGCAGCACTCAGAAGAAAGAGAGAAAAACGTCAGCAGAGTCCATGAGTGTTTGTTTACTCACACACGTGAGCGGCGAGCTGCTTAACGAGCGTGTCTTTGTGCATAGAGATTGATTTGACCTCCAAACGTCTGACGTCTGACCTGTCCTGCTTTGTGGTCTTTAAACTAGACACGACTAGACATGCACGAAAAAACGGTCCACGTGCGCGTACTCACAGAAAGACACATGGACAGATGGACACGTAGCCTAACCTCTTTTGAAATTCTTTCTCACATACAGTTACGTTCACTCACACACGTCTCAACAAGGTCATTATAATGCTATACGTTTGTAGATTTCCATTTATATAAAGCAAACACATGAATTAATTTCACAAAAAGTCTTTAATTCGCAGAAAGTTCCGTGTGTATTAAAACACATGCAAGCCCGATAACGCTGCGGATGAATAGCTGGTTTGCTTTAGAGTGTTTACCTTAATTGATATGCAATTTGGGATGTTTTGTACGTAAAAGTGCTCGATACAGTGTAGGAGGTCAGGGAAAAAAGTTTTTACACATGGTAATAAACCTGAAAAATCACCTGCAAAGAAATTAATAAAAGCCAATATTAACTACATTAGCTGAAGTTCATTTAATGTAGATGGAGCCAGAATGATTACAGCAATTCATTAGGGTTGCATAATGACCAGAATGTTTATCACGATTGTGCTTAATTTTCCGAAAATGATCAAACTGTTTCTTAAAATGGCAGGAAAATTGTAAATATCCACTGCACCCTCGACGGTTACGGTTTTATAAATAGTTTTTCCGACACACGCGGCGTGCGCAGGGTCACTTGTGAACACTTTCCAAGCACAATAATAGACGATTTTCTGTAGAGATTTTTCCTGGTGCTTTCAAAACAGAAACGAGTAGAAAACAAGGTCATTTTTTTTTTTTTTTTTTTTAACAGAGGCAGTACGAAGTGTAAAACGAGGAATTTAGCTGGTGGTGATATGAGATGTCAGTCTACAGCCGGGGGCCAAAAGTTTTGAGAATGAAACAAATATTCATTTTTAGATCTTTTTGTCAGATGTTACTCTGGGATGCTGAAGTATGATTACAAGCATTTCATATTGTAAGTGTCAAAGGCTTGTAAGTGTCAAAGGCAGAAGGACAGCGAAGAAGTCACGTCTATCCAGGAAAACTAAGTGGCTGGAGGAACAAAACATAAAAATTTTGGGTCCATGTCCAGGAAACTCCCCATAACTTAATCCCATTGAGAACTTCCTCAAGCAGCACGTGGACAAACTAAAAAAAAAAAACACAAATTCTGACAAACTCCAAGCATTGATTCTGCGCCATCAATCAGGATGTGGTGAAATAAGACCAGATACTGACTCTTTGCAGAAACTTAATGTAATTGTCAATAAAAGCCTTTGACACTTATGAAATGTTTGTAATTAACATCTGACAAAAAGACCTAAAAACCCTAAAGCAGCAGACTTTGTGAAAATAAATATTTGTGTCATTCTCAAAACTTTTGGCCACGGGGTGTAATATCTGCAAACATATTGGCGCCTCGGTTAGACACCTGTATAGACACCTGACATGACCGCACCTGATCGGCTAGAAAGAAATCTCCTCGCTTTTAACTTCATCGTAGCATTCCGTGTGCTTCTTATAACAACCACCGGTGGTGCTGTTGCGCTCGGTTCAACCAAAATACAAAACATTACATTGATGTCTTGCTAGCTGTTGATAAAGAGGGAGGAGATTAAAATAAAAGAACAAAAGAATAATTCCAAATTGCATGTTTTATATATGTATATATATAAATATTATGATATGCGCCTTTTATATATTGATTACGATTTTTTAGGCAACGCTACAACATTATTACAGCTCGTCTGTCTGTCGTTACTTGTGTATAGGGACTGTGAGTGTATATCAGGGTCGAAACAGAATCAGGATGTACGAGTGGCAGGGCTGATTTAGACTTCTGCAAGGATGCAAATATTTTTGTGTCCAGACAGAAAGAAGTGGATTATGGGTAAGCAGAGAAGAGTCAAACCAGGATCAGTAACATTTGAGCATCTAAAAAAAAAAAAAAAACTAAATATAGGATCACTGTATGTGACTAAAGATAAATTAAGAATTTCACGTCGTTTAAATCCCATAGCAATGTGTTATTAGTTCGGGTTACTTTTATGTAAATACATCATCAGAAATATTTATGAGACTTTCATATTCAACCTAATTACAAAACTGAAAATGAAACGTTTCATTCATTTGTGTAGTGATTAACGCTGTGACCGCGCACCTCCAAGGTCAAGGCTTCGAGTCCCGTCTTGGGCTCTGTGTTCTTCCGTGGTTAAGGGGTTTCCTCCATGTACTGCAGATTAGCCTAACTGGCATTTCTAAATCGCTTGTAGCATGAGAGTGAGGAAATTAGGGTCTCTCTTAGGGTGTGTGGGTGTGTTTGCGTGCACTGTAATGCACTGGCACCCCGTCCAAGGTGACCCCGTCTTGTCCCTCGAGTCCCCTGGGATAGGCTCCAGGCCCACCGCGACCCAGTACAGTACAGGATAAGTGCTACAGAGATCGAGTGAGAGTGAATATTAATTTGCTATAAATGACCTCTCGCGGTGCAGTACAGCTTACGGACCACTAGGGGGGGACCACACTAAGGAGTCCACACTGAGCTAGCGTATGTTGTTTGATGACGCAGCTAATTTTTTTTTTTATTTCATAAGGAGAACGTCAACACGGTGTCCTAAAAATAAGCAGCTCCTTTATTTTGTACAGACAGGAAAAGCCAAACCCACTTTGTTTCCTATTGTTGCGCTTCCACAGGACATCCAGATAAAGTCTGCAGAAAAAGTGAAAATAGCCGCCTATCATTAGCAAACACATTTCTTTCACTTCCAACGTCCACCTATTATTTGTTAGGATATTAAAAAAAAAAGAAAAATCAAAAACTGGTCATTTCCAGGTGTCTCCTGTATCTTAAAGCTACAGCTGAACCGTAAATGTTGGCACCTCTGTGAAATGAAAGAGGACTTCACTTCTCTCAGCCCTATTTGCTCCACACAGGACACAATTCGAGTTTGTACAGGCGACGCTGCCCCCTGGTGGACACTCTATATTACATGTAAAGATGATGTCAGATGCAGAAGCATAAATCAGCCCTCATGTTCAAGTGCAACACACAACACAGACAGCAGTGTTACTGGTACTGGTACTGGTACTGTGCTTATTTCCATAGTCCCACTGGATACGAGCTTCATGTCCCTGGATCTCTCAAAAGAGTCTAAGCGGGTCTCTGAGTTTTAAAAGGTGCAGTCGCTGGGGTCGGCGGTGAAGCCGGAGGCCACGCCCCCCCGGCCCCTCAGGTAAACCGCCGAGGCTGATTTGGCTCTGCTGGTTCCAGCGAGGTGATTCTGACCCCCGGGACACTTGTTGTTGTTGTTGACTTCGGCGTCAAGCGTTTCCGTGGTGATGACCCAAGTCGCAGGTCGCAACTTCTTCAGGGCGTAAGGGGTCTTCACTCGCTTTTTAATCTTGTCTCCTGCTCCTTCTTTGCCGTCGTAGTCCAAATGGCCTCCTGTGAGAAGAAGAGAGAGAGAGAGATGAAGCATAAAGTGATGTGGCTTTGCTTTGATGGAAGCTTTTTTTCTTTTCACGATTTATGAAGAATAATTGTTTAAATAATTTTGTGTGAAGGAAACCAGAAGGTTTATATTTAGGAGATGTAAGTGTTGTCCTCACCCAGTAAGGGCAGCGTGGTGATGGACAGGTCCAACGAGTTCGGTCTCTCGGGTCTGCGTCCACGGTTCTGTCTGAGCAGCGCCTCCCCTTGTGTCGGTGCCAAGGGCGTTGGCTCAGGCATGGTCATGGGCGGAGCAGGTGGACGTTGAGACGTCGGTGCAGGAGGTTCTGTTACAGATGAGGAGGACGTCTCTGTGACTGGCGCGGTACTCTCGCCGGTTTCTCCTCCGTCTCCGGGTCCGACCTCACTCTCTCCATCACCCTCGCCGTCTCCGCCGTTGTTATTGCTGTTGTTGTTGTTGGTGTTGTTTTCCAGCTGCGCGTCTCTCCTGAGCAGGGGCTCCTGCTCGTCCGGACTGGCGGTCAGGATCCCGAAGCTCACCTCATCTAAGCCTGCACCGTCTTTAACCTGAGAATCGATGGCACTCACAGCGCCCCCTGGTGGCATCTGCGTGGTTAAATTCGCCATTATGGAGGAGACCGCGTTATTGGTGACAACCTTAACCGGGCGTGGCTCAGGTGCGGCTTTAGTTCTGACCACGCCCACGTCGGCTTTCTTCAGGTTGCTTTTGCTCAGCTTGCCGAACTTCATCCTGAGAGACGAAGCCGCAGCAGGTTTAGAGTGCAGGCTCAGACTGCTGGGTCTCTTCGGGACGTTTTGCTGCTTGGGCAGGATGGACGTAGGCGCGGGAACCTGTGACCCCGTGACGTCAGAGGTCATGTCCGGGAGTGGGCAGAAGGGACCGCGTGAGCTCGCCGCTTCACCTGAGCTGAACTGTTTTTGCGAGTGCTCCATCAGGCTCTCGTCTGAGCTCTCACGCAGGTTCCGCTGAACCTCGTTTAGGTCCAGTTTAGGGGTCTCCAGATCCTCCTGGGTGAGCTGGGCATGTGGGTGACGACCACCGCCGGCCACCGGGACGGGCGTGGCACCTTCAAGCCCTAACATTCCAGATTGAGCTTGTTGCCGCTCGTAGTTGATGCAGTTCCTGTTCTTCTCTGCAGCTCCGGCCATCGGCACAGGTTCTGTAGATGCATCGCTGTGAGAAGGTTTAGCTCCGCCCTCTCTCTCCTCGACAGTAGCTGAAGATGAGGTTTCTGGGTAAGTGCCAGTTTTTGGTGCTTGATGTCCACGTGACATGTTCCTGAGACATAAATGCATTTAGGATGATACATAAAGTATACAGAGTCACTTTGGTGTGCAAAATTATTATTTTTTAATTAATTAATCTAAAAATACAACATTTGAGCATCTAAAATAAAATAATTAAAATAAATACATTAATTAAAAAAGCAAGAATTTAATACATTAAAATCAAACAGAATTTTATTGGGTATGTTTTTTGCTTATAGAGTATTTAATTGCTTCCAAAAAATGTTTCATGTTCCTAATTTTTTTTTTTTATTGATTATTATAGAATATTTAATTTCTTTAGAATTTTTATTCATTGCTTATAGACAAATATTTCCACACACATATACACACACACTGTATATATATATATATATATATATATATATATATAATATATACAGTATATATAATTTTTTTCACGCATATATATGAGGAAAAAATTGTCTATAAGCAATGAATAAAAATTTTGAAAAATTATTTATACAGTGTATATTCTTTTATTATTCTAAGTCTTTAATTTTCTCATTGTTGTTTATTTATAGAATTGTTATAATTTACAAAATTATGCTTCTGAAATATTGTATTGCTCAAATTTATTTGTCATTAATTATACATTTATTTATACAGTCATTTATTGCTCCAATTTTCTATTTGTTTGCGCCCACTCAGTGACTCGACATGGTGGGATGATCGAACCCAAGCAGTGATGATATCCAGATGTTAAATACTTGCTGTGGTCACATGACCGTTTTGCTACCAGATTCTTTACTGTGGAAAACAATTGGCGCTAACACTAAGTTATCAACGATATCCGAGTGTGAATTGATCATTTTAATTGGTGATTTTGGTTAGTATCAGTATCCACATTGAGGTTATGGGTTACCTGTGATTGTGCAGGGCCGTGCTCATGTTTACAGCAGGACTCGTGGACTTTTCTCGCTCCCAGAGGATGAGCAGTTCGGCCAGCCGCTCCTCCGCACACTGAGCCGTGAGTCGAGCCTCGGCGTCCTGATCCCAGCAGTCCTCCATCGTCTCCTTTAGAGAGCGCACTGCCTGTACACACACACACACACACATGGGGATTTAAACACCAATGCAAGTCAGAAATACTCAAAATATGCTTTATAGTATTCTACATTATAGTGCATTATAGTAAATAAATGTTATGAGTATTCTTCTGTTTGAAGCTTTGAAGTTCATTCATTTACTGTATGAATCTGTATACAGTATGTATACATGCATGTGTGTGTGTGTGTGTGTGTGTGTGTGTTTTTTTTTACCAGACTGTTCTCCTTCCAGGCCTCAGGAAATTTGGGTCTCTGTTTATGGCGCGAGACCATCGCCTGCATTTCCTCTATGGTCGGGTGATTCCCCGCCTCTGCCTGGAATGCCAGCTGGAACGTGGGCACGGTTTCGCCTGAAAGAGTAGCAGTAGGTCAGAGCAGATTCATGGACATGAGCTGGTTTTGACACAATTCATTACTGGCTTTCAGCAGAGCATGAATTACCTGGGAAGAGATCGGCACAGCGCATGAAGGATTCCCAGTACAGCAGGCCGAGAGCGTAAACATCCACCTGTTTCAGAGCAGCCTCGCAGTCTCGCAGGTTCACGGCTCCTTCCAGCACCTCCGGAGCCATGTACCGCACTGTGCCCACCTGACATAAACACACACACACACACACACACGCGCACGAAACATCATTCTTCTTTAATAAAATTAAATCTCTCTTTTATATCTCATCTCATCTTCACTGAATCGAGTTGAATCATAATGTGAATGAATCACAATGAATCACATTGGACCACTGAATCAATCAATAACACCAAATCACTGAATCAACCTGTATTATTTGGGATAAACTGAATGAATGACTGAAACAATCAAATTAAATCTGAATTACTGAATCACTTGTTTTAAAAGAATCACTGAATCAAAACAAGCTGATGATACAGTACGAATCACATTGAACTACGGAATCAATCCTTCGTTACTGTAATAGCGAAGGAGCTGAATGGCTGAAACAATCTGAATAAATGAATCAGTCACCAAATGAAACAATAAAAAAAAAAAATAATAAAAAATTAATCACTCAAACTGGGTCCATGAATCGAGCAGAATCACTGAATCAAATCGATGATACACCACAAATCACACTGAGCTACTGAATCACTTTCAAATGACTGAATACCTGAATCCAGCACAATCACTGAAATAATGAACCATAATGAATCACTTAATCAAAACGAATCACTCAACCAAGTTGATTCACTAAATCAAAGAGAATCATTAAATCAAGTTGATCTGATTACACAGTATAAATCGTTCGTCCAAACCGTGTCACTGAATCAACCTGTGTTACCTTTTGAAGCTGAATAACTGAAACTATCCGAACAAATGAATCAGGCTGAATTATTGAGTCACTGAATGAAGCAGAATGACTGAACCATGTCAAATCACAGAATCAGGCTGAATCACTGAACAACAAGCAAAGTGAATCACTCAAGCAAGTTGATGATACAGTACAAATCACACTGCGTTAACGAATCACTGAATCGACACGTAAAAAACTAAATCATTCAAACTGAATCATGTTGTACTGTTTTCATGAATCAAGCAGAGTCACTGAATCGTGTTGAATCGCTGAAATAATGAATCATAATGAATCACTGATTCATGTTGGATTCATGAATCGAGCTGAATCACTCAGTCAACTTGAGCTCCTGAAACAACCTGATTATACAGTATGAATCAAATTGAACTACTGAATCACTCAATCGAACCAAAGTCACTGAATCGACCTGTGTTAATGAATCAAGACGAACGATTGAAACAATCTGAATAAATGAATAAAACACAACTATTGAATCACACTGAGTTCAAACTGTATTACGAAATCAAACTAACTCACTGAAGTTTGGCGTTTGGCTGAAACAAACCAAATCACTGAAATCCTCCGTATCACTTAATCAAGCTTCAGTAACCCTGAATCAGGCTGTTAAGGAGGAAAGCATCATTTAAATGTAATAATTAATAATAAAGGTTGCTTTTGGAGCGGATTCTCAACTTTTCACCCACAAAGCTTTTCAACATCCACAGGACCCTTTCTGAACATTGTTTGTGAAACTCAGCAGACTTTTTTTAATGACTATTAAGGAGCCCAGAAACCAGTACAGGAGCCCTGGATCGTTTTCAGTCACCTATCCAGTAAAATGCGGCGGGTGCTGACCTCACTGATGGCCGTGTTGTCCTCCTCCGCCTGACCCGACTGCCTCTTCCCCGTCAGAGCCATGGAGAGGCCGAAATCACTGATGACACAGCAGCCGTCTGGTTTCACCAACACGTTCCTGCTGTTCAGGTCCCTGTGGGAGACGGCGGGTTTGTACACATCTGAGAGAGAAAACACAGAGAAAGAACAAGAGAAAGAGAGATGAATAGCAACGTTTTAGCTGCAGAACACCAGAGTACACTGCAGGATGTGAGACCCTGTGTGTGTGTGTGTGTGTGTGGATGAGTGAGGGAGGGAGGGAAGGACAATATGCCAGATCTGGCCCCATGGGACTCTGCTGCAGGAAGACTGTCGAAAGCGAAAATCAACAAGAGAGAAAAGAGAGAATCTCAGCATATTTATAGCCCTGCAATCTCTCGCTTTCTCCACATTCCCAAAATAACACACACTCTCCTCGTGCGTCCCTCAGATTTATGTACACACACACATGAGCATGAACCTAACATTATCTATTCAATGCATGTAAATGAGACGTCTGAGATCCCAGGGACCCCTGAGGGCCGTCAAAACATACAGAACCCGGAACCGTCAGAATCAGTTTCACTGATCAAAACAGCACCGTTTTCTTAATTTCCATATTGTTAGTTTTATAATGACACAGGAAACATCTTCAGGAACAGAATAAACCTCTTGAGCAACAATGAAACCAAGAAACCGAGAAAACTCTTCCGGAACCCAAATGAAGATTTTCAAAAACCAAGAAACTTCCTGTTACCCTGTAAACCAATTCAGAAACCAACAAGCCTCTCCAGGAACACAATCAATAGCAACCTCTTTAGAAAGTAAATAAACCTTTTCAGCAACCTGAAACCTCTTTAAGAACCATGTAAACCTTTTTAGCAACACGAACCCTGCAAACATTTTCCAAAAACCAAAGAACTTCTTCATGAATTCTGTAAACCTTTCAGCAACAACAATACAAAACCTCTTCAGGAACTCTGTAAATGTAAAAAAAAAAAAAAAAATGCAAATCTTTTCAGGAACCCTGTAAACCTTTCAAAATAAAAAAAGAAAAACTCATTAGGAACCATGTAAACTTTTTGCTCACAAAAAATAAAAATCTCTTCAAGAATCCTGTAAATAAAAAAGGAAAAAAGAAAAACTCTCAATCCTACAAAAAAAAAAAATTTAGGAACCCTGTAAACCTTTTCAAAATAATAATAATAATAATAATAATAATAATAATAATAATATTTTCAGGAACCTTGTAAACATTTTTAAAAAATCTATTCAGGAACCCTGTAAACTTAAAAAAAATAATAATAATAAATAATAATAATAATAAATAAATAAATAAATCTCTTCAGGAACCTGTAAACCTTTAAAAAAAAAAAAAAATAAATAAAAAATCTCTTCAGGAACCCTGTAAACCTTTTAAAAAAAATAATAATAATAAAAATAAATACATCTCTTCAGGAACCCTGTAAACCTTTTAAAAATAATAATAATAATTAAATAAATAAATAAATCTCTTCAGAAACCCTGAAAACCTTTTAATAATAATAATAGTAAATAAATAAATAAATCTCTTCAGGAACCCTGTAAACCTTTTTAAAATAATAATAATAATAAATAAATAAATCTCTTCAGGAACCCTGTAAACCTTTAAATAAATAAATAAATAAATAAATAAATCTCTTCAGAAACCCTGTAAACCTTTTAATAATAATAATAATAAATAAATAAATAAATCTCTTCAGGAACCCTGTAAACCTTTTAAAATAATAATAATAAATAAATAAATAAATAA
>JAQMYJ010000037.1:35286959-35296980 GCA_030014305.1 Clarias laeviceps
CTTTTAAAATAATAATAATAAATAAATAAATAAATAAATCTCTTCAGGAACCCTGTAAACCTTTTAAAATAATAATAGTAATAAATAAATAAATCTCTTCAGGAACCCTGTAAACTTAAAAAAATAATAATAATAATAATAAATAATAAAGAAATCTTTTCAGGAACCCTGTAAACCTTTTAAAAATAATAATAATAATAAATAAATCTCTTCAAGAACCCTGTAAACCTTTTAAAAATAATAATAATAATAAATAAATAAATAAATCTCTTCAGGAACCCTGTAAACCTTTTAAAAATAATAATAATAATAAATAAATAAATCTCTTCAGGAACCCTGTAAACCTTTTAAAAATAATAATAAATAAATAAATCTCTTCAGGAACCCTGTAAACCTTTTAAAAATAATAATAATAAATAAATAAATCTCTTCAGGAACCCTGTAAACCTTTTAAAAATAATAATAATAATAATAATAATAATAATAATAAATCTCTTCAGGAACCCTGTAAACCCTGTAAAAATAAATAATTGTAAACCTTGTAAACGTTTTCCCCCCGAATTATAAAAATCTCTTCAGAGATAAAAAACCCTATAAACTTCTTCATAAACCTTCTTCTGGAATCCTGTAAATCTGTAAAAAAAAATCTCTTCAGGAACGCTGTAAACTTTTTAAAAAAAAAAAACTTTTTCAGCAGCCAAGAAACCTCTTTAGGGACCATGTAAACCCTTTTAATGACAAAACCTGATCTAGAATCCTGTCGACTTTTCACCCACTTGAAACATCTTCAGAAATCCTGCAGACCTTTTAACTAACATGTTAATTCTTCATGGAGCCTTTAAACCTTTTCAGCCACCGTGTCACCTCTTCAGAAACCCTGTAAACCATTTCAACAACCAAAAAGCCTCTCCTGGGGCCGTGGAAACTGTTTCAAATACAAAGAAACATCATGAAGTGATGATGTAATCGTTTTGTAAAAACCAATAATCCTCTTCAGAAACACTGCAAACCTTTTCAGCAACAAGAAACCTCTTTAAGAACCACATCAATCTTTTCAGAAACCAAGAAACCTCTCCAGGAACGTAATAAAACTTTTCAGCAACTGATAATCCTATTTGGAAACACAGTAAACATTCTGAACAACAAGAAACCTCTTCAGCAACAAGACACCTCTTCAGGGATCATGTAAACCCTTTTAGTAATGAAGAACCCTGTTCTGGAACCCTGTACACCATTCAAGACTATAAACTTTAAAACTTCTTCATGAACCCTATAAACCCTCTGAGCAGCCACCTCAAAGTCACCTCCCTCAGAACCATGTGAACCATTTCAGCGATTAAAGATTCTCTTCAGGAAACCTGTAAAGACACCAAGGAACATGTTCAGGAACCAGGACCCAATTCAAGGAACCAAGACACCCTCATGTTTAGTGCTGATATCTTGGCAGCCTCTGTACACTGTTCACAAGCCAAAGGTCATGAAATCTCTAACCTCCAGTTCTAAAGGACTAAAGGACTTCACTCACCTCCTCTCACCAGCTCCGTGTGAAGGTAAGCCAGGCCTCGGGTGACTGAGACGACCAGACGGCAGCAGCTCAACCAGTCGAGCGTCCTCGTGCTCAGATACGTGCAGAGAGAACCCTGAGGAACACGGATACAGAGAAATAAGACCGACCTGAATACAACACATACCACATAAAGAGAGAGAGACACACACACAAAGAGACAGAAAGAGAGAGAGAGAGACTTTGAGGGAAAGACACACACTTTGAGATAGAAATACAGAGACACAGAGAGAGAGACATTAAGGCAGAGTCGTATCAAGAGATTCAAATGCAGACAGCGACGAAGAGAAACACGGTGAGAGGCTCAAATAGACAAAGAGAGACAGAGAAGCAGCAAAAGAGAGACACGTACAGAGAGAGACACAATGAGAGACTCAGAGACGGACTCAGAGAGGGAGAGACACAGAGACAGAGAAAACCCCGCAGAGAGACTCAGAGACAGAGATACAGCAGGAGACTCAGAGAGAAAGACAAATGCAAAGGGAGACTGAGAGACTGAGAGAGAGCGAGAGACAGAGAGAGAGCGAGAGACAGAGAGAGCGAGAGACAGAGAGAGACAGAGAATCAGAGAGGGACAGACACAGAGAGACTCAGAGAGAGAGAGAGAGAGAGAGAGAGAGAGAGAAAGAGGCTCAGAGGGAGAGACAGATGCACAGAAAGACTAGGAGAGACACACAGAGAGACTCAGAGAGACACAGAGAGACTCAGAGAGACACAGAGAGACTCAGAGAGACACAGAGAGACTCAGAGAGACTCAGAGAGACACAGAGAGACTCAGAGAGAGACTGTGAGAAACAGTGAGAGGGAGAGAGACACAGATAGACACAGAGAGACTCAGAGAGACACAGAGAGACTCAGAGAGACTCAGAGAGAGACTGTGAGAAACACAGTGAGAGGGAGAGAGACACAGATAGACACAGAGAGACACAGAGAGACTCAGAGAGACTCAGAGAGAGACTGTGAGAAACACAGTGAGAGGGAGAGAGACACAGAGAGACTCAGAGAGACTCAGAGAGACTCAGAGAGAGACTGTGAGAAACACAGTGAGAGGGAGACTCAAGAGACAGAGAGAGACTCAAAAAGAGAGACTCAGAGAGACAGACAGAGACACATAGAGACTTAGATAGAGACATAGAGAAAGAGAGAGAGAGAGATACTCAGAGAATGAAAGAGACATAGAGAGTCTGTCCTCTACACACTGTCTCTCCTCTACACTCTCTAATGTACACTCCCAGGTCTCGACACACTCTCTCTCTCCTACACACACACACACACACTCCTCCCTGGTGGCCTGAAAAGTCCTTTAAGACCCACCCTGATGATTAGATGTCATCGCCATGGCAACACGGTTGGTGGCGCTAAGCTGCGGTAAGTGTAGCATGATGGAGGCCAAAGTAGTGAATTATTCAAAACTCTGCAGCTCCTACAGTTTTCTACCACTTCCTCCATATTTCTGTGTGTGAGTGTGTGTGTGTGTGTGTGTGTGTGTGTGTGTGTGTGTTTATAAATAGGTCAGAAAAGAGGAGACAGATACTGCACACCAATTTGTTAGCTCACGCGTTATCTAAACAGGAAGAGGAAGTTAGGAAAGCCAGACTGAGAGCGAGGGAAGAGAGAGAGAGAGAGAGAGAAAAGGGAGAGATATAGAGTGTTAAACAGAGCCAGAGAGAAAGAGAGAGATTGATATAGAGTGACTGAAGAGTAGAGAAAAAGCGAAAGAGAGAGAGAAAGAGTGAGAGCGATTTAGAGGAAAAAAGAAGAGTGGACAAAAAACAGATGGACAGTCAGATATAGAGTGAGAAAAGAGGGGAGAAAAACAAAGAGAGAGAGAGAGAGAGAGAGAGAGAGAGACAGGGAAAGTGAGACTCCAATAGAATAAGAAGATAGTTTAGGAAAAAAAACTGAGAGAGAGAGAGTAATAGAGTGATAGAGAAGATTAGAGAAAAAGAAATGGAAAGAATCTGAGAGAAAGACAGATATATATATATATATATATATATAGAGAGAGAGAGAGAGAGAGACAAGTGGAGAAAAACAGAGAAATACAGGTATCGAGTGATCAAGGAGTGGCGAAAGAAACAGAGAGAGAGAGAGAGAGTCAGAGAAAGAGAGACCGATAGAGTGAGAGAGAAGACGAGAGAAAAACGAGAGGGACAGAAGCAGAAAGAAAGACATGTATAGGGTGAGAGAAAGATAAGTGGAGAAAAAACAGAGAGAGAGAGAGAGAGAGAGAGAGAGAGAGCAGTTACCTGAGTTGTTGTTATTGTTGGTAATATTGATGGGAATTTTGTTGTTGTTTGTTTGTTTTATTGTTTACCTACTATGGAATTCTTTATCTATAATATGTTTATAATGTTTATAAATGTTTATAAATACAGACTGATGTTATTTATAATATAATCGATGTTTTATAATTGCTTTGGCAACAATTACGTTTTTCGGTGAACATTGATGCCAGTATACAGTATTAACACTCGGGCATAAATATATAAATAAAGGAGCAGAAATCTGAACTCTTCCTCCTCAGGAAGCGGCTCAGTGGAAAAATCCGACATGACACCAGATCCCTCGGATAGATTCTTCCAAATATAAACTGGGCACGGATTTAATCTCGTTTAGTGGCTCACTGGCGCAGGGTCGAGGAAGCGAGCGGAAGACAAGCGGAGAGACAAGCGGAGAGACGGAGACTTCAGCACCGCTGACGTTCAGCTGAAAACACTCTCCCTCCAGCAGGCTTTAACAAGATGCTCAAGATAGACACGCCCACAAAACGCTCTCCATGTAAGGCAGAGGCAAAAAAAGTGACCAAATGACAACGAAATGGTGAAAGAGCACCTCCTAGGAGCTGCAACGCGCCAAAACGTGCGTCCTCTGTGGACTATCATGACCTTCACCTTCAGCGTGTGAACTCTCCTGAGAATCACCTTCGAAATAATTCTGTGTGTAATAAATAAACCACCAGAATAATCAGCGCGTAAAAGTGAGAGTGTGGTCAGAGATGCTCACGTGCGGGTAGAAGTCCATGATGAGCAGGTACTCGGGCTGTCCGTCGCTCCCGACGCGCTCCTCCGTCTCCAGGAAGTGCGTGATGTTGTCGTGGCCCAGCAGGAGGCGGTAGATAGAGCGCTCGTTAAGGAACGGCTGCCGATTGTCGCTGGAGAAAACTTTTACCGCCACCGAGCGCTCGTCCAGGGAGCCGCGGTACACCGAGCCATACCGGCCACGCCCGATCAGCTGATGGAATACAGACACTGTCTTAATGAGGGACGATGTCAAACATACAGTAACGATAACGATGATCAGATTATTTCATTCAGGAATGTTTAGTTACTGAATAACCGCAAAAAAAAAATGTCAGCTGACACTGGAGACTCCTGCCGCAAATGAACATCTAACATCAACATACTGTAATCTGTTTATTCGCAGCATCAGCTGTTGCTATGGAGACGGTAACGCATAAAATCGAACACGCTGATGTGTAGCTGCGCCAGTTGTTACAGAAAATAAATACAGCGCTTTCTGGCCAATCGGAATCCAGAGTCTTTCTGCTTCTTTGAGTTGACATCATGTACTAAGGAAGGAAATCGATCACCCGCTGCCTCGGCGCAAACTGGGAGTTTTTCCGAAGATCACGTTACTTAAGTGCACGGGAAAATGCGCTGATTAAATTATTCCCAAAAATCCATCGGAGCAGATGGAAAGGGGCCGCGGCCGGAGCGAGACGAGCTCACCTCCAGGAGCTTGAGATTGTCCAGGTCCAGCGATGGAGCCGAGAACGCCGCCTCCAACATGTTCAGGTTATGAAGACTCTGTTTGCCTCGTCCTGTATCGACACACACACACACACACAATCACAAAGTGTACACTAAGTGTTTTAGAGGTGATGCTGAGTGCTCTTCTCGTTATAGCCACTCACCTCGCAGTACACGCAGGCAGAAAAAGACCAGCACAACCAGCACGGCTACCATGGAGACGGTTGCCAAGGCGATCAAGATGGCCTCCTCTCGGTCGCGATGGCCCGTTGCTGGATGAACAGGGATGCGGGAAGATAAAAAAGGTAAACAAGAAGGACTGACCTTCGTCTGTGGAATACTGCGACAGTGATGCTACAGTGACACACACACACACACACACACACACACACACACACAGACACACACACTTACAGATTGGTGGTGCGAGTGTGGATCTGGGAGGGGGAAAGTCCTCGGTGAAGTTCAGGTTGCACATGTCTTTGCTACAACAGCAGAAGCGGTAGGTGCCGTTCTGGATCTGGGAGGGCGTCTCCGTCACCTGGCAACGGTCGTCATAGCACATCCGCTGGACACCCTGAGCCCCCCAGCAACCTGCATTAAAAAAAAAGAAACAAACAAACAAAAAAAGGTCTTACAAATGAATGTCCAAGTGAACAAATTAACTAACTGATGCTATTTGTAGTTATGTATTATTTATTATAATAAAAATAAATCATTTTAAAATATATGTGCTTATGATGTTGCATCAAAGTTAGAATTCAATGTATGTCATATTTATTAAAAAAAAAAAAAAAAAAATCTTTAAGTTAAAAAAAATAAGAATAAAGGTTGCACTTCGTTGAATATTTTTAAAAACATTTTAAAAACAATACACTTTAAGTATTGAGCTTTAACGTAGCAACACGGGCTCTGGTTTCATCTTAGATTTAGTTGTAAATCAGGGGTTCAGAAATTTTTTTTTTGATGGGAACGAGTGTCAGATATAGAGAAGAAAAAGGAGAGAGAGCGAGAGAGAGAGAGAGACTGATTGCTGTAAAATGCTATTATAAATAAATTAAACGATTAGCTGTAAACATTGTCGTGCTTCGGTTGCCAGATTATAACATTATAACATAAATAAATAGTTTTTATTCCTAAATTTTTATTTCTGTTTTGGAAAACAAAACAACCTTCAAAAACTTCAAATCAATTTCCACAAACTGAAGTAGGTGGTTACTGTTAGTCCCCATTTAACACTGAACGTCTAAAAAAACGTCAACACCAGACGTCGCGGGAGCAGCCGAATGAGTCACGCCGTGCTAAATCAGAAAACCTCCACAAAAAGACATCAGGACCTCTAAACGGTCTAATTCAGAATCCGCTTGAAAGACATGATGTGTAGTAAAAGGACACCATAAAAAAAGCAACACAATCAAAAAATACTAATTTTATTAAAGGAGTTAATAACTTGCTGCTGAAGAATGTTAACATAATTCATGGTGGGCCATGCGATGTTGGAAAAGCAGAGCTAAAGATAAAGGTGTGTAATTATTTTAATAGCTATCAGTGTGTATTATTTCAAAGTCCAAAATAAAATTCTGGAAATCGCTAGCAATAACTTCTAACTTCTTAAGTTCATAAGAAATGGAAATGAAAAGATAAGTAGATCTTATAAAGCACTAATTACGGACAAAATCTAAATCAAAAGGACTTCAAATGAATGACGCCTAGTTACTGGGCAGTTATATTGATTTCATTATTTTCTGCCTCAGTGTGTTTGAGACTCCAGACTGACCTGCTGGGATTTCGAATGTATGTTTAGATTTTGAACCATTAAAAATAAAAGTAAATTCCTGCCTCCTACAAACAAGTGTGTGCGTGCAAACACACACACACACACACACACACAAATACAAACACATCAAAACCTGAATATGTTTTTTTTTAAAGATAATCCATAAATAATAACAAATAATATTAAGCGATAATAATAATGAAATGATGCTCGACAAATTACCATAATATCTTTAAATCATAAACAGGAAATCAGGAATGTAAACAACCATGATTGTTGTATAAAGTTCAAAGGAAATGAGTCAACCTTACGACCAATCAGATTTTAGAAGAAGACGAAAGTTATTTCGAATGCATGTTTAACATTTTTAAACATTTTTTAAAAAAGACGTAGAAGATGTAAATTCTTATTAATTCTTAAAATAGGTTTTTATACTTGGACATTTATATTTTTATACCTTACACTTTCATTTTATACATTCTGTTCTTGATGAATAAAAATTTTGATTTAACTTTGTAACTTAATTTCCAGGTTTAAATCCTGTCTTAAGTTCATTTTGTTGTCTTACTTTAGTTGCATTTTCTAGTGTAGAAATGTTCATTTGTTGTGTTGTGTAATTACATTTTCTGTGTCATTTTTCAATTTTTCTCGTGTAAGCATTTCACCGCATGTCGTACTGTGTATGTTTGTGTACGTGAAATAAATTAAAATGTAAAATTTGCACTTGATTTTTTCAAAATGCTACTGTTTCTACTGTAGATGTCTGTTGAGGATTTAGTTGTATAAAAAAAATCTGTGAAGTCTCAATAAACTTATAGGCAGTCCGTAGTCTCTGGAAACTTGCTAGGCTTAGGTTGATTTTTAGATTGATCTTGTGAATGATTAGTCGTTTTGTTGAATTGAGACTCAAGAACAGAAATTTCTCATTTTATAATAAATAAAATTAAAAAATTAATAATTTGTATAACTTATATTAATTAAATTTTTATACACACACACACAAAAACACAACTGAATATATTTTCCCCCATCTCTATTATTTTCAAATGTTAAATGAAACATGAACAAATTATCTACATTATGATCTAATTTGATATAACAAATAATGTAAAATATGAATGTAAGATTTTGCACCTGCAACCATCTACAGATGTTTATCAATGTAGTGCTTTAAAACAGCATGTGTCCGCCCTGTAACTCGTACCTTGCTTGACCAGATGGACGCCGTTCTGTTTTTTCTCCCACAATCCATAGCACCGGCCACCCTGGCTGCAGCGAATGGTGTTGTTTTCCAGGAAGACACGCCCCTCACCCCCTCCATCGATGCGCTTGGAGAGATCCTGATGCTCTGTATACGCGCACTCCCTCTCCTCACTCTGAGCGGCTGCGCGGGAAGACAAGCACAGAATCACAGTCTAGCGAAAATGGAAAATTTTGTTCTTTTCCATTCAATGACCCTGAGGTCAAGGCTTATTCACAACCAAAACAGACAACGGTCGAGCACAAGCACTAGAGGGGACGAGTGGGATTATAAGAGAAGGAACAGCAAAAAAATAAAAATAAAAAGTGATGGAATCAGAAAATGTCAAATATAAATGTTGAGCTGCTGCGGGAAAATAATCAACATCAGGGTGGACGTGATGAAGGAGAGTCACTTAATGCTCTGGAGATTATTTGGTTAAATTCATCTAATGTGTTCTCTCTCTCTCTCTCTATATATATATATATATATATATATATCAGTATCACTTTTAAAGCTGATGATTAATGGATGGGTTTCAGCACCAGAGAATGTAAACACTAATAAAGGCCCAACTCTTCCTCTTATAAACACACGCGTGCATGTGCGCAAACAAAAGCACACACACACACACACACGCGCGCGCACATGCACTACAACCCACCATATGAGTCACACACATATTTTCAGTCCAGAAAATACAAACACATCAAAATAACCTGAATATGCTTTTTAAAAAAAGATAATCCAAAAATAATACCAAATAATATAAAACAACAACCATAACAATAATAATAATAATAATAATAATAATAATAATAATGATAATAATGCTTGAAAATTACCATAATATTTTCTCAACCTTTAAATCATTACCTTCATTAAACAGGAAATCAGGAAAATATACAACCATGATTGTTTTCTAAAGTAAAAAAAAAACAAATAAATAAAATGAGGTAACCTTCTGACCAATCAGATTTTAGAAGAAGGAGAAGAATTGAGCGCTCACACTGCAAACATTAACACAGTTCCTGTAATCTACGGTTTTAGTGCGGTTTTGTGAGCACTGTGTCATGATTATTTACTCATTATTAAATCTCAGTGTCAGACTAAAACACATTCACGTCTCATCTGAAGTTATTTTAAGATAAGACTGTCGTTAATGATGAGGATTATTTCACTAGTTTAACTGCTGGTCTAGAAATTGAAAAAGACCAACAAGTGCATGAGTCACTCTGGTTTATTTGGGGATTGAGGAGGCCGTCTTGCCTTTCAGCACTGAGAGAGAGTTTTATATATATATTCATATATTTTTGCCCAAAGTTACAAATTTCAGTTTTTTTCTTCTTTTCTGTATTTTTTTTCCCTACATATTTGTTTCCTCCTCCCTTTCGGGGCTCTGCACAAACTGAATGTGATGCAGAAACATTTTATAATAACAGGATTGACTTGTGTGTGTGTGTGTGTGTGTCAGGCCCTTGAGGACATTGTCTCTCGCTGGGGCCTGGAGTCTATCCCAGGAGGCTTAGGGCACGAAGCAGGATACACCCTGGACATGGTGCCAATCCACTGCAGGGCACACACACACACTCGAGGCAATTTGGGAACACAAATTAGCCTAATCTGCATGTCTTTGGACTGTGGGAGGAAACCGGAGTACCCGGAGGAAACCCACCAAGCACGGGGAG
>JAQMYJ010000037.1:35309868-35322221 GCA_030014305.1 Clarias laeviceps
CCCTGCAACCCCCCCCCCCCCACAAGACCCCCCCCCACTCCACCCCACCTGCTCCGGGGCGAATCAGGATCAAAGGCAGTAATGCTGAGGTATAAATGTGAGATTTGGCCCAAAAATAGTGTCACAGTTGCTGCTGCTGATGCTGATGTGTTCCTAGCTGATCTGTATATCATCATCATCATCATCATCATCATCATCATCGAGTTGCTGTTGTTGATGTTTTTTGCTTTGATTTACCTTTTATTGAATTGGTTTAGACGTTGATATGAAAAAGACCTGACGCAACACAAGACAAGATACAAAAACATGAAATGTAAAAAAAAAAAATTTAAAAACGTTTACTGTAGGCTCCCTGGGAAATAAAATCCAAAAATCTTTATTACAAAAATGACTTCTGTTTATTATTTAACGAATTCCATTTAAAAATACTTCTTTACTTCTTTAAAGAATTCGGTTTAAAACCTAGTTTAATACATTTAACTGAAATGAACATAAGTATTATTAATAAGGGCAGGAATAGTGTAAGTGGTGTCATTGCTATTAGTAGTATTAATTAGATTAATAGTATTATTAGAGTGTTAATAGTAGCACAGTAGTGTAACATTACAGTAGCCATAGGAGTTATAGTAGTCATATAAAAACTAGTAACAGTAGACTTAGTGTACTAGTAGATATAGTAATACAAATGTTCGCAAAAGTGGGAATTTAAGTAATAGCAGTAATAAAAGCAGCAGCGGCACTGGATTATTAGCAGCATTAATAAGAGTAACAGCAGTAGTAATGAGTCTACCAGTAAGTAGTAATGGCACTTTTATTATCCACACTAGTGATATTAATACTGCTATTACTTGTGCTTGTTACAGCAGTAACAAGAATAATAATAACAATAGCATTAATACAAGTAATTGCACTAACAATAACAGCAATAAAAGAAGCAGTAATAAGAGTAATAGTGCCAATAGCAGTAGTAATAACAGCTATATTAGCATTAGTAATATGAGTATTAGCGCTAATAATAGAAGCAGTAAACAAGTGCAATAAAAATAGGAAGAGCAGTAATAGAAGCTGTAATAACAGGAATAATAGAAGCAGTAATAAGTGCAATAGCGGCAATATTACTCTCATGACTAGTAATATCACGAGTAATAGCAGCAGTAATAGCAGCAGTACTAGCAAAAGTAATAAACGTAATAGCACTAATAATAGCTGCAATAACAAGTGTAATATTAAATAGGAACAGCAGTAATAAGAGTAATAGTGGCAATAGCACTAGTAATAATAGCAGCAGGAATTTAAGCAGTAAGAGTTTTTAATTAAACCAGCTTAGACATTGATAGAAAAAAGTTCTGTCACAATACATTAACTCAAATCAGTGAATCAAGTGCAGCTTGTTATGTCTCTCATCCATCTAGGAACCCCTGTAGAATTAGGGTCTGTGGTGGCCGATGGTGACCAGTGCATTTATTCCCATGTTACGGCCGTGGTCGGATCTCCAGTCAACATTCACACACTCATTCACACACTACGGGCAATTTGGCGACTCCAGTTAGCCTAATCTGCACCTCTTTGTACCGCGGGAGGAAACCCGGAGTATGCGGAGGAAACCCACTAAGAACGGGGAGAAGATAGAAACTCCATGCACACAGACCTCGAGGCGGGAATCGAACCCTGGAAGTGCAAGGTGACAGTGCTAACCACTACGCCACCGTGTCCCCCTCAAGCTAACGGTTTCCAAAATAATACAATGTTTAAAATAGTGTCAAATTGCTTATTTCTGAAAATATACAGGATTTGGGAGATTACGATTATGCTGGTTGATCTCAACTCATTCACAGTATAGAACCCACAGAAATGGATTTAAAAACGTGTGTAATGATTAGTTACTTACATCTATACAAAAAAATATTTCTTCAAACTGACTGGAATTGTTCTGATGTTTTTGGTTCTGCTCGCTGTGAAACGTTTAATCCGCTGGAAATACAACAGAAGAAGTTCTCTCTCTCTTCCCCCTTGCTTTGAGATTAGCTCAGGCTCCACATTATTCTCGGACAAATCCTGCCTTTCCTCATTTTGATTGCTTACAAGAATTCAGTCTCATCTATGATTCCTTGGACGCTTTACTCCGTGTGAAATGGGGCGCCGATCAGAGCTCCTTCCTCGTTCAGTCAGACCCTGTGGATGAAAGTCTGAAGTCATGGCAGATGAGCGCGCGTCGTATCGTTTGTTCTCACAGAGATTACGTCACGTCTAACTGATGTTACCTCCATGCGGGGCAAATGTTCAGAACGTGTTTGTCTAACAATTGAGGAAGATCGTCACAGGTTCACACCCCCGTCTTATAATCTCATCAGATGCGTTTTTATTTCCCGATTGGGCGATTATTGTGGTTAGTAGTGGAACATTAGAGTCCATGTAAACGCATCCCAACTGATATGGGGAAAATTTGCTGTAAGGAGATGTTTATGTTAGAAGGCGATCGATGGAAGGAGACTCCAGTGCAGAGTCGGCGCTTTTTTGTAACCGTCAAAGTTTTCTGAAATTTTCAGAAGAAGGAAATTTACGGTTTTAGGGCTTCGCAGTAACATGACAGACGTCAGGGTCACCTTGCACCTCCAGGGTCCGGGTTCGATTCCCACCTCGTGGTCCGTGTGCATGGAGTCTGTATGTTCTCCCCCAGTGCTTGGTGGGTTTCCTTCTGGTTTCCTCCCACAATCCAAAGACATGATGATTAGGCTAATTGGTGTCACTAAATTGCCCGTAGTGTGTGACTGAGTGTGGGAGTGTGTGCATGTGTTTGAGTGCCATGTTTACAGGGTAAAGCGGTGTAGACGATGAGTGAGTGAGACGATGGTTTGCTTAAAAAATAGCTTTTTAATTAAATTCCACTTGATGCGTTTTCCTAACACTCATTTTATAATCACTAGTGTTATATTTCCAGCGCAACACGAACTCCGAAAGTGTTAAATCATTACTCGGGATGTTAAGTCGTTGCTGGGGATTTTTGCAGCGTATGCATGTGAATGTGACTTTACATGGGTGCAAAAGTATTCACATCCAGGCACGATGATGCGTATAATCGGAGATCGAGCATTAACTTTACACACAATGGCTGAGGGAATTATTAGCAGCAGGGAGTGTTTATGCGGAGCGGCCGTGGGATGAGGATGTGCGAGAGGCTCTGGTTTATCTTCTGATTATTGCAGATATAGAAAAAAATTAATAAATAAAAATACTGTAGTGAACGGGAGAAGCTCTATAACACCATCATCATGAAAGTCCGTCAGCCAGATCGGCAACTGTCGAGCTTCTTAAACAGACATCACGTGACAGTGTGACGTGGCTGCGTTTAGTATTTAGTATTGACGACCAATCAGAATCCAGAATCCAGCACTGCTTTGATCTAACAGTCTCTTCTCTCTGTCTCTTTATTTTAGCCACACCCCATTTTCTCAGCCCTGACTCTAGCTGAAAGAAAGACCACGCCCCCCACCTGGACTCACCCGACCGATCAGGGACCTGGCAGCTCCGCCCACCCCGCCCTCTCAATGAGGGACAAAGCCACCCAGGTCGGCTGTGAAGATTTCCGCAGTGTGCACGTACAGTTCATACAGCATGTCTATGAGATTAGTTCCTAAATTCTTATTCGTCTCTCTCTCCGTCTCTCTCTCCGTCTCTCTCTCCGTCTCTCCGTCTCCCTGTGCAGACCCCCAGGGCCTGGGTAGACGAGCGCAGGAGGGGTTCTCACAAGCGTTCGGCGTCCTGCGGCAGCACCGACCAGCTCAAGGAGGTAAGACCCTTTAACCCGTTCTCCCGGCGTAGTACTTAGATTAGAAAGGAAACCGAATAAAAATAAAAAATAAGTGTTAATAAATAGGAAATAACACATACGTACTTTAGCTCCCAGTTGTTCCTGAGTTTTTGCACAATTTCACAAAAGTCATGAATTGAAAGCAGCCAGGTTTGACCAACAAAAAGGAACATAGTGTTGTGTGAGATAAATAAATAAAATCTATCTATATGTGTGTGTGTGTGTGTGTGTGTGTGTGTGTGTATCTATCAATATATCTGGCCCTTTGTGAAAAAGTATTTGCCCCCTCTTGCTAAATCGTGAATAAGCTGTGATTTTTAGAAATCTAAATTGCACTTGCCACACCCAGGCCTGATTACTGCCAGCCCCGTTGAATCAAGAAATCATTTAATTAGCACCTGTCTGTCAAAGTCAGGCAACACCATATAAAGACTGTGTGTACACTGTGTACAGTATATATATAAAATACAAAAGCAATATTTTTTCATTTTTATGCATTTCATCTTTTTTTTCCCGCCCAGATCGCAAAATTGCGGCAGCAGCTTCAGCGCAGCAAACGCAGCAGTCGTCATCGACGCGATAAGGAGCGCAAATCACCTTTCAACGGCAACCATGCTATTATCCAATCACAGGTGAGTGTGAATGTGTTAGTGTTAGTGTGTGTGAGTGTGTGAGCGAGTTCCCGCAATCATGACCTGACCTATAATCTGTCTGGCTGAAATAGATGAAACGTTTCTAGAGTTTTCTGACGCCCCACTTTCCTGAGCATTTGTCCCAGTTACGGATACACGCCTTTCGAGAGACGTCTGCGAGGACCGCAGCCTCGTTTTCAAATGTGTCACGACGTCTAAAGTCATTAGCACCGAGAGTGACTGAGCTGCCGAGCCCCACACAGTCAGCGACGCTACTGAAACAATAATGGATTAGGATCTTACTATATTTGTCCGAGCTGAGCTCACGGAACAATCCTTTTTTTTTTTTTTATTCCCTTAAATCACAAATCTGTCTTCGCTCCTCTTCACACAGTCTCAGATGCCTAAAACCATCCTGATCCCCATCCCCATTTCCAAGTCGACTGCTCCTCGATTCCGCAACAGCATCGAGGGCCTCAACCAGGAGATCGAACGCATCATCATACGAGACACGCCGGAGCGCGATGAGGTCATCATTGTGAGTCGTTAACAGCGATGTCTTATACTGTTACTGCACGAGCATGCTTTGATTACGGTGATGAGAAAGCGAACGTGTGTGTTTTAGCCGCAGGACGTTCCAGATGGACACCGTGCTCCTCCGCCCCTCCCCCAGCGCAGCAGTAGCACACGCAGCATCGACACACAGACCCCCTCAGGAAGAAACCTGGGTGGTAACCGTAGCAACAGCAGCAGCCGGGCGGACTCGGTGTCCCCGTCGTACCTCAGCATCTTGAACGACGCGATGGGAAACAGTCCCCTTAACAACGACGACACACTCAACGAGAGCAGGGAGAGAGGTGAGACGCCCCCCCCCCCACACTCCCCCCCCCCCACACACACAAACAAACCCAGAAATCATTACATGATTGCAGAATGTCTCCTATCCTGTGCGTCTGTAGATCTGGGGCCGTACTCACCCCTGCCCAAGTACGCATCCTCTCCCAAACCCAACAACAGCTACATGTTCAAGCGGGAGCCTCCTGAGGGCTGCGAAAGAGTCAAAGTCTTCGAGGACAACCAGTGAGTATCACCTTCACTGCAGCCTCCCTGGGGACAAAATACAAAAACCTTATTCTATTGGCAGATTGAATGAGTTCTTTATAAATACATTCTTGATAAATAAATTCTATTTAAAACCTAAATACTAGAACATTTAACTACAATTGACACAATTATTATTAATATGGGTAGTAATAGTGTAAGTGATATTGCTATTAACAATAATAGCAAAAGTGGTAATGCGAGTAATATCAGTAACAAAGGCAGCATCAGTATGAGTAATAACCGCAGTAATGAGAGTTATTGCGGTGACATTATGAGTAACAGTAGTAATGAGTAGTAGCCGTAGTAATACAGTAGAACTAGTACCAGGACAAGAGCAGTAGTAATAACAACAGTAATAAGAGTAATAATGGCAATAGCAGTAGTAATTGCATAAGAGATAAAAGTTATATCACCAGTAATAGAAGTGGTAACAGTGCTGGCAATAATAAGAGTAATAGCAATAATAATAGCAGCAGTAACAATAGTAATAAAAGTAGTTACAGAAGTAATATCAGCAGTAATGAGTGTAATTGTGGCAATAGAAGTGGTAAGAGTAATTGCACTAGTAACAGCAAGAGTAATATCACTAGCAATAGAAGCAGTAATAAGTCTAATAGCAATAGCAGTAATAAAAGCAACAGGAATAACAGCAGTTATGAAAACTAGATTAATAAGAGTAATAATGCAATAGCAGTAATAATCAGAGTAATAGCACTATAAATAATAGTAGTATTAGCAGTACTAACAGCAGTAGGAATAGCAGTACTAACAGCAGTAGTAACAGCGGTAGTAATAGTGGTAGTAACGGAAGTAGTAACAGCAGTACAAACAGCAGTACTAACAGCAGTAGTAATAGCAGTAGTAACAGTAATAACAGCAGTAGTAATAGCAGTAGTAATAGCAGTAGTAACAGTAATAACAGCAGTAGTAATAGCAGTAGTAATAGCAGTAGTAACAGTAGTAACAGCAGTAGTAACAGCAGTAGTAACAGCGGTAGTAATAGCGGTAGTAATAGCGGTAGTAACAGCACTAATAACAGCAGTACTAACAGCAGTAGTAATAGCAGTAGTAACAGTAATAACAGTAGTAACAGCAGTAGTAATAGCGGTAGTAATAGCTGTAGTAATAGCGGTAGTAACAGCGGTAGTAATAGCAGTAGTAACAGTAATAACAGCAGTAGTAATAGCGGTAGTAACAGCACTAATAACAGCAGTACTAACAGCAGTAGTAATAGCAGTAGTAACAGTAATAACAGAAGTAGTAACAGCAGTAGTAACAGTGGTAGTAACAGCGGTAGTAACAGAAGTACTAACAGCACTAATAACAGCGGTAGTAACAGCGGTAGTAACAGCGGTAGTAATAGCACTAGTAACAGCGGTAGTAACAGAAGTACTAACAGCACTAATAACAGCACTAGTAACAGCGGTAGTAACAGCGGTAGTAATAGCAGTAGTAACAGCGGTAGTAACAGCGGTAGTAACAGCACTAGTAACAGAAGTACTAACAGCACTAGTAACAGCGGTAGTAACAGAAGTACTAACAGCACTAATAACAGCGGTAGTAACAGAAGTACTAACAGCACTAATAACAGCGGTAGTAACAGCGGTAGTAACAGCGGTAGTAATAGCACTAGTAACAGCGGTAGTAACAGAAGTACTAACAGCACTAATAACAGCACTAGTAACAGCGGTAGTAACAGCGGTAGTAATAGCAGTAGTAACAGCGGTAGTAACAGCGGTAGTAACAGCACTAGTAACAGAAGTACTAACAGCACTAGTAACAGCGGTAGTAACAGAAGTACTAACAGCACTAATAACAGCGGTAGTAACAGAAGTACTAACAGCACTAATAACAGCGGTAGTAACAGAAGTAATAACAGCAGTAGTAATAGCAAAAGTATTAGCAGTAGTAATATCAGTCCTAACAGCACTAATAACAGCAGTAGTAACAGCAGTAGATTAGATTCCAGATTCCACTCTGCTCTGTTTTGTCCAAAGCAGATTACTGGATCATGAAGTGATAGGATTATTCTGCCTCTTTAACCTGATTTGATAAGCTGCCGAAGCTGTGCTTTCAGGAGTGTTTTTTTTTTTGTGTGTGTGTGTGTGTGTGTGTGTGTGTGTGTGTGTGTTTTCAGACCCAGGCCGCTGCATGAGATCCCTCCGTATCTGTGTCCAGACAGGAACAAGGTCAACTTCATTCCTAAGAGCGGCTCGGCGTTTTGTCTCGTCAGCATCCTGAAGCCGCTGCTGCCCACCCAGGAGCTGAACTTCCGCAGCGGCGTGTCATACCGCAGCCTCTCCCCTTCCCTCGTCCCTCTGAGCGGGGTCGGGGTGCGCAGCCTGTCCCCTTCCCTCGGCCCCGTCCTGACACGAGGACGCCAGTCCCCCTGCCTCCCGCGCCACCTGGAGGAGCCCGAGGGTTAGAGTCGCTCGAGAATCTCCACCAGTCCAGGAATTTCATCATCTCCTGCATCATCTCTTAAACAGACTCGTTTTCTCATTTGATCCAAAATCTCAGAAGCTGTGACCGCATCAGGGTTCGATTTGTTTCGACCGATCCAAATGGCTAGCTGAAGCTTGAACGTGAGAGCGTTGTAACGTGACTTTGCTTTACTGGATTAGGACGAGACTGTCAGGTTCTTGATGTGTACGTATGTAAAGTAGAGCGTTTTTTTTTCCCTTTCTTTTTTAGCATTGTTTTTCATTTTTGCTCCGAGTGTGTTATCGCAGTTGACCATCAGGGCCTTTCAAGAGCCAAGTTTCCTTGTACATATCCCTCCTTTAACTTTTTGTTTTTTGGACTCTCAGAGGATCATGGGACTCCAGTGTGTTGTGTGTATCTACAGTATGTGTGTGTTATGAGTAGTTAACATGCAAAGAGAAAAAAAAAATGTAGCCAATCACAGGGACGGACAAAACAAAACAAAAAAAAAAAAAAAAGATATTCCGATCACGTGCCTGGTACTCACCGTCTGTAGCAGCGAAATCCTGAACCTGGCTCTGACCTCACGTCTCCGGGAGTCTCATTTATTACATTGGTTTTAAACTAAGAGCGGTAATTTGTACAAACTACGCAGTTAGTGTTTATAAAAACTGCACCACAAAAACACAACAAATGAGAAAAAAAAAAAAAGTCACATTTACAGCTGAAAGATTGAATCGTTTTTTTTTTCCTAGGTCGATACCAAACGGTTTTTTATAAAAACTTCGAAAAGTGACATTAAAAAAGGAACACCTTTTGCAGAAACTACCAACCGCACTGCATTAAACGTTCCACAAATGACTAGAATTACTTTTATTTTAATGTGAGATTAACACTTCTCACGCCTTGAGTTTATAAACGGTTAGTGCGGTACCGCCACCTACTGGATGGAGTGTGAAGTAAAGAATTGTACGGCATTTACGGTAAATGTTTGTTACAAACTCTTTAGTCTTTTAAAATCTGATATAGAAACATAGCTGCTCGTGACAAATCAGACGATAAACATTAAATGCTATCAAATCGACAATCGTAATGTATAAAGAGAGATTTTTGACAGACTCAATTTTCAACAATCAACTAACTGTGATTCACAGCTCTAGTTACATTTACATAAAAGAAACGCCTCTGAATTTACCATATATGGTAGTCAAGCATTTTGTTGTCCATAACAAAACAACAAACTGTAAAACCTTGAACTGGAAGTGTAGTATTTTTTACTTTTCACTCTCCAGTCTTTCAGAACCTGATGTTAATTTTAATCAAAAAAGGCTTTATTTATTTTATTATTATTTTTTTTTAAATAATATGATCAGCTGAACTTTTTGTTAACTCAAAAAGAAAGAAAAAGAAGTTACGACTTTAAACCATCTAGTAACTCGTCTTCTGAACGTTCCACATCGTTATAAACTAACTAAAGGTATCTGTCCGCATGCACGATGGATAAATGAGACCCCTGGCCCCTGGTTTACTCCGCAGTGTATAGAACCGCGTCCTTATTCCCCTTCCTCGCTCTTTAGCTTTATATAAAGCGCAGATGGAACAGGAGGATCTGGTGCTATGTAACGTTAACCTTAATTATACTGTTTTTATGTTTAGGTTGAAATAGTTAGCGAGAGAGTAGAATGTTTATTTTCATCCCGGTTTGAGCAGACCCGAGTTGAGAAATACGAAAAGTAGTTTCTAATCCAGATGTTTCACAAAGTTGAATGAAAAAAAAAAAAAGTATTGTGAGCGATCGAAAACATCACTTTTAGGACATACAGTAGCTACTTCTCTCATTTTTGTTTCGGATTAAAGATATTGAATTTAAACATATGTAGAAGTACAGTACATCATGAAAAACGTGCACATGATCTATAGAGAATGTTTTGCTCTACCATCTAATGGTGATTTCTTAATGTTAATATATTAAAAAAAAATAATAAATACATAAAAATAAGGCCCAGAAATTTATATTAAACGATGGATAAAAGTATGTTTTAAAAAGCAGAATGTGGTTTTACTAAAGAGATAAAAAAAAAAAAAAAAAAAAAACCATCAAAACGGAAACATGTGGATGGAAGCGGCGAAGCGTCTCTGGAGACGTCCTGAAAGGAACCGTAGCATCTTTATACTGTAAATGAATTCACGCATCATACTGTGAAGCTCAACTTTTTATCCTTTAACAAGAGTCAGATGTGAGTGAGGGGGGAAAAAAAATAATAATAAAAAAAGTGTTTACTGCCTTAAAAAAAAAAATTCATTTGTTAATTAAACGGCTGGTTTAAATCAGACAAACGAGCCGAACGATGCTAGCACCGTTTCTGCGTCTTGTTCTCGGGATCGAACGCTACGTCCTCACAGCCTTCTGTCAGGAAAAATGTGATTTCCTAGAGGAAAAAAAAATTTTTACAAAAAGAAAAAAAAGGGGGGGGGGAAATGGATGGGCATCAGAAACATCTGAATCTGGTCAAATACAAAGAGTTTATTTTATCGTCTGGTCACATGACTACAGTCATTGTAAAGAGCCCTCTCATCTCATCCATCACATTGTACAGTGTTACATGATCATTCAAAAGGAAAAAAAAAACAAAAAAAAAAAACAAACAATAATTGCATAAAATAAATCAAGTCAAAAGCAGCTGTGAATGGTGCAGTGTACATTCTTTACGTTGGTAAAATTATAAAGGTTTTAAACACAATCAAAAGTGCAAGGCGTCAGATTAATGTTTTTTTTTTTAATATCAGACCAAAAAAAAAAAAAAAGTAGATTGTGCATTCAGGCATGAGTGGAATGTAAAGCTGTATACGAGTTTGCATACTTCTGTGTAATGACAAGAACCGATGCATTTGAGAGATGAGGCCTAGAGACGATGGATGCCAATACTTTTACAAACATCCAATAATTACCAAAGAAAAACATTCAGACAGTGATGATTTATAAACAAACACTCACTCTCTCTTTCGCACACACACAAAAACAACATTTGGACAGAGGTGCTTAATCGGAATCAAAGCTTACAGCCATAGGCCATGTATGGAAAAGTGAAATATTACAAAAAAGTTTGTGCCCCTTAAAATTCATTCCGGTTTATTTATACTTGGGCATTTTCCCGGTCCGAAGACTCTCCTAATTAAAGCAACTGGCTAAAAAAAAAAAAACAGCATGTGCGTCTTTTTCTGCTCACTGATAAAATAATAATAATAATAAACACTATCTGCCTTTTTCTACATGCACGAGCTATTGGTCCTGATAACTCTCTTATGGACTCGAATCTCATGATGTTGCCATGTTCCAGTTCTATCATCTGTACTACTAAAAAGAAAAAAAAAATGTTAAAGAATAAGAGAGGAGAGAACATGTGCATTGCTTTTAGAAAGGGGGATGCAAACTTTTGAACTTCCTTCGCCCCCGTCCCCCAAATAACATTGTACACTAATACTGTGTGACATTAACAGAAGGGAAAAAAATAAATAAAAACACGAAAAGTAATTAAGGGGACACAAACTTTTGCACTCAGCTGTATAGAGTGCACAGATCTGTTGCGGTGGATACCAAAGTGAGATATAATACAAAACACACACACGCGCACACACACACACTTTACAGCCAGTTAACCCCTTAAACCTCTTTTACTTTACAGCAGGTTATTAGACTTTAGAGGATTAATAGATATAAACTCATTTTTGAAGCAGATGTTGCGCAACGCCACGTGAGTAAGAATACATACACTTCAATATATATTCGCTGTTTTAGATCTTTTCTTAAAGCTATAATGGGATCTGAGATTTGTTTTTTCATTTCCAAAATGAATTTGTGATTAAATATTACTGAGGCTTGCGATACTCATCAAAATCCCTGATTCTCGTTATAAGGGAACTTTTTCTTTCATTAAAATTTTATAGGTTTATTCATTTATTCTTTATGTAACGGTGTGAGTGTAGCGTTCGGACAGACGGCTTAAACGATCAGTGAGGGTAAATACACGTTTCTGAATCGGGTAAACATTTCTCATTTCTCGACTTCCAGTGTGTGAACGTTTGCAGTCACGTGAAACTTCACAGATCCAGTGTAGAAACACAATCCTGAAGCCCTTGGAGGCTCGTCATCTTTATCATCATCACTAGATTCATACACAACATATAATAGTCCAATCTTCTTGGGGGAAAAAAACAAACAAACAAAAAAAAACCAAGTAAACACACGTTGCTAAAGAAATGTACAGTGCACACACACACACACACACACACACACACACACACACACACACACACACATACACACACAGACACACACATACACACACATACACACACATACACACACATACACACACATACACACA
>JAQMYJ010000037.1:35341002-35353316 GCA_030014305.1 Clarias laeviceps
GTGATTTCTGAGGCTGGTGACTCTAAATGAACGTCTCCTCTGCAGCAGAGGTCAGTTTTGGTCTTGCTTTCCTGGAAGGTCTTCATGAGAGACAGTTTCATTATGGAGCTTGATGGGTTTTGGAAATGCACTTGACAGTATTGTTCCTGCAAGAACTGATCCAGAACAGCTGACCTTCATGCCTTAAAATAACAACTGACTGTTGCTGTTGCTCTTCTTGTTGTTGTTACATAATTCGCAGGCCAAAGGCATGAGGCATCCAGATAAGGACCAGGTCCAGCTGGATTCTGCTTCGTGATGATTTGGGTATATCAAAGCAACGGCGCCAACCCTGTGTGGACTTTGAGGACAACAACAACCTCACGTTTGATTCACACACTAACATTCTACATACGCCGTATCTGCATCACACTGTACAAAACTGCAGAAAGGACATTGTTAAAATTACAAGCCCTGGTGTTTCAAATAATTTATACTTGCATTCTCTAGTGTCACCCAAATGAGGATGGCTTCCCCTTTTGAGTCTGTTTCCTCTCTAGGTTTTTTCCTCGTACCATCTAAGGGAGTTTTTCCTTGCCACAGTCACCACATGCTTGCTCACTATGTCCAACATCTAGGACTTTATGCACTATGTTTTTTGTTTCTTATGTTCTGTAAAGCTGCTTTGAGGCTCAATGATGGGTGCATCCCTTTATCCGCCTCTCTTTTTATCTGGAACAGGATAAATCTGGACTTATCAGACCTCATAACCTTTTTCCAATGTTCCACAGTCCATTCTTTATCCTCCCTGGCAAACTGAAACCTAAGTGGTTTTCTTAAAGCTTTCTTAAGACTGTTTAGTCCCAATCCTTTGAGTTCTCTTCAAGTTGTGCATGTGGAAATGCTGTTAATTTCACTATTAAACATAGCTGTGAGTTCTATTGTTTTATTTATATATATATATTTTTTATGATTTGATTTCACTTTTGTGTTTATTCCACATTTCTTTCTCGAAGATGATGGTACACTGCTATACTTTCAGGTTTTAATAATGCGTTTTTCAGTTCTTAACCCGATTTTAGTAGTTTCAAGAATCTCCTTAGTTATTTTAATTTAACCCTTTTGAAACAGTGGAACATCTTTGCCACGACCACAGGATATGTCTGCTGCCATGGCTGTTTAACAAATGCGAAACTGCTCACTCCATCAGTTAGGGTTAAACGGCATGTTGCCGCTGAATCATATTAATCACTGCAGTAATTATCCAGTTTGTGGCTCATATCTAATTGCTTAGTTAAATCCAGTTGGTGACTTTTGTATTTTGGGACATTTGCCTATATATTTACACAAAAAAAGAACAATCGCAAGATTTTCTTCTTGTAGAAGAAAAAAAAAAAATAGAAACGACAGGGTCTGGAGCTGAAGGAGGTGACCCTACGCTGAGACAGATAATGACACTGAGAAAAACCAGATGTGAACAGTTGCATAGAAATAGGGAGCGGTTTTTTTCAGTATCGCTCATCAAAACAGTGTTTTGCGCGGCTGAACGCACCGAATGACTCAGAGGTGTTTTCTACTTGAACGTCTTAACAAGTTGTTAAACTGCAAAGAAGAAAAAGTGTTAAAGGTGAAGATGAGGGTGAGAATATTGTGAGAATGAATATTCATTTATTCATTCAAGCATGTAAAGGACGCTTTATCGATCTTTATTTAAAATAGGAACTTTCCCTGGACTGGACGCTCCGTCACAAACCACCGTGCACACACACACACACACACACACACGTTCAAACCTAGAGCCAATTTATTTCAAACAGAATGTTTTTAGAATGTTGGTGGGAAACAGAGAAGGCAGGGGAACTTAGATGGACAAAACATGCAACATGCAATGCAAAACATAACTCTAGATTAGGATCAAATCAGGAACGCCAGAGCTGTCATGCAGATATTCTGAATATATTATCTAATAAATAGTTTTTATATATATTTAGGGCATCTTGCATTGCACAGTGTTGTGTAATTTGCCATGTTTTTACCTACAGAAAGCTTAGATTTCTATAAGGGTCCTTCATTACACTCATTCACTCATCTTCTATACGGCTTTTTGGGGCCTGGATCCCATCCCAGGAGACTTGGGGCATGAAGCAGGGTACAGCCTGAATGCAGTGCCAATAATAATAATAAGAAGAAGAAGAAGAAGAAGAATGCATTTTATTTATATAGGCGCCTTTCACGTCACCCAATGTCGCCTAAGGAGTTCGGTGTTCAAACACACACTCACACACACACACTCACACACTACAGGAATGCCAATTAGCCAAATCTGCATGTCTTTGAACTATGGGAAGAAACCCGGAGTATCCGGAGGAAACCCACCAACAGACTTGAGGTGGCATCGAACCCCGACCCTGGATGTGCGAAGCCACTTTGCTGCCCCTTTTTCTTAAATTGGTTTAAATTGATACAAAAATAGGTTGGAATCAATCTGGCAACCTTGAGTCCTTTTTTGAACTGGTCCTAACCATGAGAACACCAAGATGTCCAGGGTGTGTAGAAAGGATGCATGTGTCAGTCAGACACACACACACAATCCCCCCATTAGTGGCTACTATTCAGAGGTGTAGAGGATGTGGATGTAAGAAGGAAGGTGACGCCATATCAGCCCAGAAATCAGCGCTGCTAATCCCTCCAAAGAGCTTCTCCACTCCCCAGCGCCATTCTTCTCAATCTGGATCACATTTCAGCCCGCAGACCACAAACACAAAGGCAGAAGGACACACACACACACACACACACAAACACAAACATTTTGCATACATTTTACCAGTAAACATGGACTCTTTTATTCATCCCACACTCAGACTATTTAAATGAGGACTAACACACAAAGCTGTGTATATAATCCATGTGTGTTCACTGAGTTCAGTTTGGAGAGAGTTATTCAGCTTTACAGCGAATCAGGTCAACGATTACAATATGGAGGTTATTTCATGTTCAACTTTTTGAAAATCCTCACAAAGCATCAAACTGACACTGGAGACAAATAAACATCTTCCAACAGCATCAACAACAACAACAACAAAAAACATCACCATGTTCACAATAAGACATCGTGACTTGTTAAAGAACTCGGGTCGTTATTAGTCTCATACGAAAAAAACCAACAAAGGAATCCATGCCAATCTGATCTGAGAAATCAAAGCACACAGACACACACACACACATTGATAACAAACAGATTTTCCATATAATAGATGCTTTGTCCCGACTAATCGATGTGTTTGACCTCATGCTAGCTTTGTGCTCAGATTAGATTAGCCATGCTAACTGCATTAAATGCTAAATGGTAGCTATTTTAGCTTACAAATGCTCACCAGAGGCACAGACGGTAAGTCTCTCCTGCCTTCTTCCAAGCTTTATTTTTCTATCTTCATGTCTCTATACGTGTTTAATGAGAGGTCACGGGTGACGCGATGCTTAGATACTAAGACTTAAGAAGATAAATGTAAAATGATAAAATGATAAAATAATCCACTCTTCCTTCTTTATTGTTCAATGTATCTATTCTTGAATATAGTCTTAAATATTTAATGGTAAACTTAAGCACAAAATTTTTTAATGTTCCTAAATTGAACTCTCACGGGGCAGCACGGTGGCTTATCGGTTAGCGCTGTCACCTCGCACCGTCAGCGTCAGCAGTGGGTTCGATTCCCACCTCGGGATATCGAGGTGTGTATAGAGTTCGAATGTTCTCGCCCCATGCTTGGTGGGTTTACTCCAGTTTCCTCCGACATGCAGATTAGGCTAATTGGCGTTCACAATTTGCCTGTAGTGTGTGAGTGAGTGAGTTATGTATGTGTGTACACTGTGATGGATTGGGACCCCATCCAGGTCCTCGTGCCGTAAGTCTCCTTGGATAGACTCCAGGCCCCCTGGATCCTCTATACAGGATAAAGCAGTACAGGCGATGAGGAAGTGACCTCACTTGCACTACCTTGTCTGGCCACTAGTGGCCACTATTTGTAAAACTTTACTGCTTTACTTAAATTACATTGATTGCAATTTAACACTTGTTTGCTGAATTTGTGGTTTTCTTGTCACGTAGAACTTGCCCGAAACACTCACCTAGCGCTTTCTAGCAATAAAACCGGATTAAACTGGATGAAGGAGTGGCCCTGATTCTCTGCCTACTGGCTTTACAACAGCGGCCGTCATAAAAGGGGGAAAGGAAGAATGAAAGAATGAAAAGCGGTGGAAGAATAGAGAGGGGGAGGCGGCACTGCTCCAACAGGTGTCTCCTCTCCCATTGCCTTCTCTCTGTTTTTTTTCTCCGCTCTCCTCCTCCTGTCCTCTTTCTTGTGTCTCTTGCCCTCTCTTGCCCTTTAATGGGGCAGCAAGGCAGTGATTTGTTTTTCAGCTGCCCTGAGGCTACGGCTTTTGTGGCCCCCCGAACAGACTTCAAGGCACCAGGCCATTGCTGAGAAACCATGGCTATGCAAATAGACAGAAGCCCATACACGCGCACACACACACACACACACACACACTGAGAGAAAAAAATGAGGATTTGGAGATTTAGGGTTTCATGGATGAATTGTGTGCACACACATGAGGTGAAAAAACAAACCATAGGTAGAAACATCTCTCTCCCTCACACACACACACACACACACACACACACACCTACATTCACACACACACACACAATTGAGTCGTTTTGCTGCTGTCCTTATCTAGCGCCATCATGCCTATTGTATTTTCTTATCAACATCCCTCTGCCCTGTCCTAAGGGTCTCTGTTTTCGTGTGTGTGTGTGTGTGTGTGTGCACCTATCCTCTTTTTTTTTTTCATCTCCTATGCACCGCCTCTATGCTAACGCCAAGCACAAAATCAAGCACAAAATCTTGATTTCCCTCTTTTTATATATAAATATGTGTGTGTGTGTGTGTGTGTGTGTGTGAACTCCAAAGACCCCGAAATGCCCAAAACCTAGCGGTTAGCCACTCTTTCAAAGACGCGGTCAGTGCAATTTTCCACGCTCTCTCCGGGGATTTTTAGGACTGAAAATCCTGGAAAGGATTATATCGTAATTACAGATGAGGAGACAAACGTAAACACACACACACACACACACATATGTGAGTTTTATGTTCCAGGTTAAGAATTAGGTTTGTTAGTAAGTTTTTAAAAGAAAACTTGTGGCTGCGCCGTTAGAGAGAAATCGTCAACTCCAGAGTCACAGTTTCATCCTGCAGCGTTTTATTCCTCTTACGCCGCAGTCTGAGCGCCGGCGCCCCCTGTCTGCTGTCTGAACATCGACACCTCGGGAAACCACTTTATCTGCTTCTTGGCTTCTAAGAGGAGCATCTGAAACCGAATCAACACTTTTTACTCTTTACTTTTTCTTTGTGACATTTGACAGCTGAGCACAACCCAGTGTGTCTGTTGGTGTGTGTGTGTGTGTGTGTGTGTGTGTGTGTGAGAGAGAGAGAGAGAGTCGTTATCTTAACTGCCGACTTCAGCCTTCTTCTCTAGCTCTCAAGAACCTGCTCTGTTTTTTTCCCACAGTGCTCAAGTGGAGACATCTGCTCTCAATCACTGGACTCAGAGACACACCGTCACTTTATACTCTCTCTCTCTCTCTCTCTCTCTCTCTCTCTCTCTCTCTGTCTCTCTCTGTCTCTCTGTCTTTCAGTCTGTTTCTCTTTGTTTCTCTTTTTTGCTGTCTGTCTGTCTCTCTTCTATCCTACATGTCTCTTTCTCTCTGTCTCTCTTTCTCATATTGTATTTCTGTCCCTCGGTCCATGTCTCACTTTTATATTTCAATCTGTTGCTTTATCTCTCTCTCTCTCTCTCACACACACACACACACACACACACACACACACACACTTTCTCTCTCAGTCCCTCTCTCTGTCTGTCCCTGTCTCTCTGTGTCTCTCCTTCTCATATTGTATTTCTGTCCCTCTGCCAATGTCTCCCTTTTCTATCTCTTTCTTTCTCCCAGTCTCTCTCTCTCTCTCTCTCTCTCTCTCTCTCAGTTCAGTTCAGCAGTGCTTTATTGGCATGAATGTAAAAAAAAGGAAGAAATTACATTGTTGCCAAAGCAATTTCAGATGGTAGATTATATTGTAAATAACATTTGTAAACATACAGAATATAAACATTATATATAATTTTTTTTAATATGAAATAAAAACAAAATGGGTAAACAATAATAATAACAACAACAAACAACAAAAAAGCATTAATATTAACAACAGCCACATGAACTTTCTCTCTGTCCTTTCATTTCTCTCTCTCTCTCTGTCTCTCTCTCTCTCTCTCTCTTTCTCACTGTCTCTCTCTCTGTCTCTCTCTCTCTCTCTCTCTCTGTCTCACTGTCTCTCTCTCTGTCTCTCTCTCTCTCTCTCTCTCTCTGTGTCTCTCTGTCTCTCTGTTTCTCTTTTTCTTTCTGGGATTAATAAGGGTCTTTGAATCTTAAATTTCTCTCTCTGTCTCTCAAGATTTCAAGGTTCAAGATTCAAAGGTGCTTTACTGCCATGACAAATATGGACATTCATATCGCCAAAACTCAGAAATAAGAAAATAACAGAAATAGATAGTTAAAAAGTAGTAATTAAAAAAGTAATAAAATAGAATTGAAATAGAACGGTGTAAAATATAATATATAATGTATATAATAAAAGAGTGCATGAGTTTAGCTCTGCAGTGAAAGATAAAGTAACATTACTGAAAAAAAGAAGGAAAGCAAGAGTAATAATAATAATAATAATAATAATAATAATAATAAAAATTTCTTTCTGTCTCTCTCTTGTATCATTAAAGCACAGGAGACCCATGTAGTGATTGTCTGAGTCTGGCTCCTGTGGCTGCCTTTCATCTTCCTACACACACACACACACACACACACACACACAGACGCGCGCACATGTTCATACTGTATGCAAAAAGACAAACACAGAAATGCAGTGTAGGTGTTTATTGTGAAGAAAAGAGAACTAAAGGTCAGCTGAGTTCTGGTGTATGAAGCTGGTGAGTAATGAATCACAGGAAAAAGTCTGTTGTGTCTTTGAAAATAAAACTTACTTTATGGACAATAGTGCTGCAGGCAAAAATATCACTGCTGCTAATTCTGTTTTTTTTTTTTAATGCGTTATGAAAATAAAATAATTTTACTGTTCCTGTTTTGGTATTTTAATGCACTTGCATTTAAACAAGATTTTAAATAATATATATATACTCTATATAGTATTAAAAGTTTATTTTAGCCAGGATTTTATTTTTACTTTGGGATTTAAGACTTTATTATTATTTTTATTATATAACAAAATTTTAAAATAATAATAATAATAATAATAATAATAAAAAACACCTGAAACATCTTGGAGCAAATAGAGAATGATGGAGTTGAGCATCGACAGGAAGACTGAAGTATTGCCCTGGAGGTATACTACTCTACACACACACACACACACACACACACACACACACACACACAAAACCCTGATGACCTTCTCACCTTGACATCTTGAGAAGGAGATTTCTGTGACAACCTCTGCTGTTATAAGGCAGTAGGTGAAAACTCATGTTTCACTCCACACACACACACACACACACACACACACACACACACACACACAATGTGTTCTGAAGATGAATGACCTTCTCGTTGCATTCCACCACCAACATCTGGTGCAGAAAAATAGGCAGAGCGGCGTATAGGATCTGAAATGCTGATTGCGGTGGATTTAGTATCTATTAGCGTGTGTACAGTACTACAACACCTGGCCAAAAATAAATAATAATAATAATAATAATAATAATAATAATAAATAATAATAATAATAATAATAATATGCAGATAGTTAAGATTCTTCTGTTAGATAATTTCTGCAATGATTAATACGGTTCAGCTGTAACCAGATGTTTAATCTTAACTGATGCAGTGAGAAGCTTCTTAAACAACCATAGATGAATTATTATTATTATTATTATTATCATAAATGAATTATTGTTCTGCATTAAGCAAAGAAAAAAACCGAAGAAACAGCTGAAAGAACTAAAATTGGGATAAGACCTGTCAAGGCTTCGGTTTGCTATGAAGACTGGACTGTGGATCATTGATGTCATGTGGTCTGATGAGTCCAGATTGACACTGTTTGACCCAGAGTGATGGCGCATCAGGGTATGAAGTGATGCCCACATCATGCCTGTACAAACCTTCTGGAGGCAGTGTTATGACCTGGGCTGGATTCTGTTGGTCAGGTCTAGACTCAGCAACGTTATGTGGCAAAAAAAATTAAAGTCAGCTGAATGCACTGACTGACCAGTTTTTTTTTTAACAATGGAGTTTTTTCTTCCCTGATGGCACAATGGACGATGATGATGCCAGGATTCATCAGTGTCAAATTGTGAAAGAGTCATTCAGGGAGCGTGAGACATCATTTTCACACATGGATCGGCCACCACAGAGTCCAGACCTTAACCACACTGAGGATCTTTGGGATGTAATGGAGAAATTAATGCGACTCTGCATAGAAATAAATGCTGTGACATTGTGAAAGCTTATGGAAACGATGCCATGACCGTAATCAAAGGAAATATTGTTTGTGAATTTTTTATTTAATTTTTTTATTTGATCAGACAGCATATTTAAAGGTTTAGGGTGGGATTTAGCTGTGGATTTAGTCTCTATTACTGTTTTACTGGTTTTGTTTTATCTATCATGTAATTTACTTGCACTACTTCAACTCATTATCACAGTATAATGTATATTAGTCGTGTTGTTGTCGTGTTGCTCTTGTTTACACATTTGCACTTGCACTTTATGTTGTCTTTTTGTTTTGTTTACGTATGTAGCAACACGGTTTCGTTTCACTGTGTACTGAACTGTATATGGTTTAAATGACAATAAAAAATATAACTTGATTCGACTTGACTATTAGAGCATAATTGTTAACACTAAACAGGGAATTCTGCATATTTTTCTATTCTATGATCCATTACAAAAAGTTAAGGACCACCTACAAAATCTGTGAACATCTACAAACTGCAATAATCCACCTTCGGATGATTTACAAACTACTCAGATGCTTTAGTCAGCAAATATTCACTATATGGACAAAAAAATTGGGCCAAACCTGTAGTGACAGTGTATCCAAATACATAAACTTCAATACGGAGTCGGCCCCCCCTATTCAGATGTAACAGTTTCTGCTCTTTTTGGAAGGTTTTGGAGTGTTTCTGTGGGAACTCGTGCCCATTCATTCTGTAGAGCATTTATGAGGTCAGGCACTGATGCTGGACAATAAGGTCTGGCTCACAATCTCCGTTCCAGTCCATCACAAAGGTGCTCGATGGGGTTTCTGTGTTTGGGCCAGTCAAAGTTCTTCCACTCCAAACTCATCAAACCATGTCTTTATAGTCCTCGCTTTGTACACTGGGGCTCAGTCAGGTTGGAATAGAAAAGGGCCTTCGACAAACTGTTGCCACAAAGTTGCATAGAAGCATAGCATTGTCCAAGATGGCTTGGTGTGCTGAAGCATTAAGATGGGGATAAGGGACCTGATTGAAACACCTGAATTCAAGCATTAACAAGTTTGGCCAAATACAGTGTCCATATAGTGTAGCTTAACTTAAAATTAAAATTTATTTGTCACATACACACCATGCGCAGTATGATGAAATGCACAGTGAAATACTTATATGACTGTATGTGATAAAATAGAGAGACAGAAAGATTTGATACTGCAATAGAAGAAAAATGTAAGATTGAAAATTTACAAGAGATTTACAAACTTACAATAAAATATAAATGCAAGAAATATATATAAAATATATAAATTACCCGTAATATGCAAAATGTCCAAAATGTAATTATGCTAAGTGTATTTAAAAAAGAAATAGGGGTAGATACGTAAATTAACATTGTACATTTTCAAGCATGTTTGAAATTTTGTTTGAGGAGACGCCACTTATTGTTTCCATCTCAATCAAAGTTGATTTTATTTCTCCTTCACCACAACAATTAATGTTGTGGAAATTATGCAAGCTATCACGTCTAAACAAGTTAAGGGTTTTTACTCCTAGAACAAAGCTCTGACACTGGAGACTCCTTCCATAAATGTGAAATAAACACATTTCTCATGAAAAACGTTAGCACACTATGTCAACCATTTTTTAAACGTTTATGTGGTTAATATAGAATAAACACATTAACATAAACCTCCACTACAGAATTGCAATTATAGAACAATTATAGAGATTCAACACTTCCTGACCAATAAGAATGATTTTAGTCAATAGGTAAATACATTCAAAACAAAATTAAACAAACAAACAAACAAACAAACAAAGAAAACACCCTAATGAATTCATGAGCCATAATTTGTATGAAGGTCAATTTGAAATTCTGTTTAACACTTTGTGTGTTTTTATTATAGAATGAAGAGATCCATATACGTGTAATGTCTCTTTTGTTCCACTGTAATGTAATGAGTAATTCTTTAGCAAGTCTCTGATCGAATCTGCATTTTTAGCACATTAGCACTCATGTGAGTGATCTGAGCGTGATAAAGAGCACCTCTCATTACCACACACACACACATACGCTCACACACACACTATGGATTATCATACAGTGTTTTTGAGATTACCAGCACATCTATAGTCATCTCCTCATCATTTACACTGACTGTGAGGGGAAGTGTCGTTTCTTTTCTTTGTCTAAGGGACTTTCTGTCTCTCTCTCTCTCACACACACACACTCACACTGCTTACCACAAACACTCCTGGGGTGCCAACACACCTCACCAAGCCCTGTATGTATCAAACCTGTCAGGGTTTCACAGCATAAAACACCCACCCACACAAACAGTGAGAGACACTGTGATATGATGTGTGATATGATGCAGTGTGGGTGGAAACGGCGCGCTCACAGCTGCAGTAGGTCAAAACAGATACACCAGCACGAGTTCTGTTATTCATTACCACATCTATCTATCTATCTATCTATCTATCTATCTATCATAATGAAAAATAAAATTGTCAGGGAAGTTAATATAAAAAATTATATATAGCTGTCTGTCTGTCTCTCTATTTCTCTATCTGTCTGTATATATTTATCTGTCTGTATATGTATATCTATCTGTCTGGCTGTCATAACGATAACAGATAAAATTATGTCATAAAAAAACACCATTTCTATCTTGCTATCAATCTATCTGTCTGTATGTCATAATGACAAATAAAATCATGTCAGGTAAGCTTATATAAAAGTAATTTATATATATAAATTATATATATGCATACAGTATCTGAGTTTATTCTATCTGTCTATTTGTCTATCTATCTATCTATCTATCTATCTATCCGTTTTTTGTTGCACAGTCTTCTGCACATCCACACAGCAGCATCTGTCTCTGGAGCCGAAAACAGGAAAAGAGCGCTTTGTTGAGAAAACGCTTTGTAGTGGCGTTTTTTTTTTGTTGTTTTTTTTATGGGCGTGTCCATAATCCAGTGGGCGGGGTTCGCGGACGAGACGTTTTTAAAAGGATGGCGCCACAGTGGAGGACCAGTGAAGCTCTGAGTGAGTGTTTATAAGAGAGAGAGAGAGAGACAGACAGACAGACAGGGTTTGGGATTGTCTCAGCTGAAGGATGTCTTATTACGAAGTGAGTTTCATTCACAGTATTTTTGTGTGATTTTAATATTTATTAGGACAGCTGTGATTCTTCATGGTGTTGTTGTTTTGCAGCACATTATATTGTTACACGTTAACTGTCACACTTGCGAGTTTAATATGTGTAGATTAGAATAGATTATTAATGTGTGTATGTATCCTGATGTTTGTTGTTGTTGTTGTCGTTTGCAGCACATTATCCTGGAGGATGAGTTCCTGATGGATAACCAGACCGACTTCGGCTCTGGAGACCTCGGCGCTGATTTCGAGACGCCGTGTAACCCGCAGGGGAACCAGGACCTTCTGAGGATTTTGCTCCCCACGGTCTACGGGCTGATCTTCACGCTGGGGCTGGTGGGTAACGGCCTGGTGGTGGTGGTGATGGGGTGCCAGAGGAAGTCGCGCACCATGACCGACCGCTACCGGCTGCACCTGTCCGTGGCCGACCTGCTGTTCGTGCTGGCGCTGCCGTTCTGGGCGGTGGACGCGGCGGCGGGCGGCTGGCCCTTCGGCGGCTTCATGTGCGTGCTCGTGCACATGGTGTACACGGTGAACCTGTACGGCAGCGTGCTGCTGCTCGCCTTCATCAGCCTGGACCGCTACCTGGCCGTGGTGCGCGCGACCAGCAGCCAGCCGACGCGCCGCCTGCTGT
>JAQMYJ010000037.1:35353416-35371548 GCA_030014305.1 Clarias laeviceps
GCCTGCTGTCCGAGCGCATCGTCTACCTGGGCGCGTGGCTGCCCGCGGCGCTGCTCACCGCGCCCGACCTGGCGTTCGCGCGCGCCGAGAGCGTCGAGGCGCGCGTCGTGTGCGAGCGCATCTACCCGGAGGGCGCCGCGCTCGCCTGGATGGCGGCGTTCCGCGCGCAGCACGTGCTCGTCGGCTTCGTCCTGCCGGGCGTCGTGATCTTCGTCTGCTACTGCGTCATCATCGTCACGCTGTCGCGCGGCTCCAAGGGCGCGCAGAAGCGGCGCGCGCTGCGCACCACCGTCGCGCTCGTCGCGTGCTTCTTCGCGTGCTGGCTGCCGTACTGCGCGGGCATCGTCGTCGACACGCTCGTGCGCCTCGGCGTCGTCGCGCACAGCTGCGCGCTCGAGAGCGGCCTCGAGACCTGGATCTTCGTCACCGAGGCGCTCGCGTACTTCCACTGCTGCCTCAACCCGATCCTGTACGCCTTCCTCGGCGTCAAGTTCAAGAAGTCGGCGCGGCGCGCGCTCACCACGGGACGCGGCTCCAGCCTCAGGATCCTGTCCAAGAAGAAGGGCATGTCCTCGGTGTCCACGGAGTCCGAGTCGTCCAGCTTTCACTCCAGTTAACCACAACAAACAAACAAACTCACAAACAAAAGATGTAAATATATTATTCACATGGACTGAAGTGACTGAATGAATGAATGAATGAATGAGCAGGCTGTGCCTGGGCTCAAAGATTTAAGCATTTTATTATTTTTATTTTTTTGTGTTATGATTAGAATGTTGCCTTGCAACTCCAGGTTCCAGGTTCGATTCCCACCTCAAGGGTCTGTGTGCATGTTCTTGGTGGGTTTTACTCCTGTTATTCCGGTTTCCTCTCACAGGCCAAAGACATGCAGGTTAGGTTATTATTTGGCCCTCCCAAATTGCCCATAGTGTATGAATGTGTGTACGATGGATTGGCAGCCCGTCCAGTGTGTACCCCAACTCGTGCCTCAAGTCTCCTGGGACAGGCTCCACGACCCTGAATACAGGATAAAGCTCTATAGACGATGAGTGAGTGGGTGTGTTATGATGAACTGCATAACAGTACAAGGTTGCATAAAGCATCAAAAGATCACAGATCCCTCAGTATATTTCTGCTCACATCTGTCACATCTGCCTTCCTGTAGCTGGACAGAGAAGCGTGTAAAAAGTGTGTTACAATGAAGTGCATCATACATCTGTCTTGTCACTGACTGATTACGTCTGTTTTTTTCCCCCCATTTGTGCTTAGATAAGTGAACACACTGGTTGTGTTAATGATTTCTGTTTTTCAGGATGCACAGATGTGTTAACAAAAAAAAACAAAAAAAAAAAACACCACATGCTGTTTTGCTCAGGTCTGTTTTTACAACGTATTGAAATACCAGGAACAAACCTTTTTTGTTGTTGTTTTGTATTTTTGTCTTTTGTTGCTCTGATTCTGCACTTAATGTACATCATGGCTCTTATTTATTGTGTTTACATATTTGATTTAAAAAAATGATAAATAGCAGTAAAAACCCTACCGAGATTGATGAGTTAGTGTTATGAATGTGTGTCAGAATTATGCATGTTTTGATATGAGCTGCTGTGTATAGCTGTGTTTTTTTTTTCAAAGTTCTTGTAATAATAAAATAAAAAAAGATTTCTGTTTAAAAAAAAAGGGGGTTTTAAGTGCTTTCTGTGTCTGATTGTGGAATCCCCTTCTCTGTTGTGTACAGAAGCCTGTGTCACACGGAGAGCAGCACTTTGAAAAGTGCCAGTCTAAGACTTCCAGAGAACTTTCAGTTTTTCTTTGTTCCTCATCTTTACAAAAAAGAAAAACAAAATCTGATCATATGCATAACCCTTAATCACAGTTTATGAAGCTGGTTCCTTTTTTGGCAGTGTTGAGCTACTGGTGAGTTTTCACATGGTTTTGTGCTTAGTGACTCACATATACACAAGTGTGCAAAAACAAACACCCACCATTTGCACAAAGGGTCTCCAAGAAAAGAGGGCAGACTATTTAGACAATCAATCAATATTCTAAACAAGAAAAAAAGAAAAACATAAATAAAAATCTAATCTAATTTTTTGTCTACTCATGTACTATATAGTGACCTAATAATCATATTATTGTTCTTTTAAACAAGCTGTTCATTAATAAAAAGCAGAGATGGTAGTTAAGTGCTAAAGTACACAAACTCTTTCCTCAGACATATCAAAGTGCGATAAATAAATATAGAAATAGATAATCGACTAAAAAGTACAAGTATATCATCTTGTCTTTATTGTACTAAGTATAACCTAAAATATCTAAAGTTGTTTAACATTAACATAAATAATGATACTGAAAGATTAAAGTTGAACAGCCTCATTTCAAATCCCAGTGATTCTGGTTTCTGATGGTAAATCTGCTCCACTTTTACTAAGAAACTGTAAGAGTTATGTAGGAAAACTTATTTGTCTTAGCTAAGGCTAACAAACCACACCTATCATCCTATCGCATTTCTTTAATCTGCACATTTCTGTAAGTATATTATTAAGTGTTTATTAATAATTCAGAAGTCCATTACTAACTGCCTGCACATAAAAAAAAAAACGAAATTGCAAACATTTATAACGTTATTCTAGAAATTGGGTATTTTTGTTTAGTTTTATGCTAAGGTCGAGCAACGTTTTAGAGGTTTTGGGCTACACTTATTACAATAAAGACAAGAAAACATACTTGAACTTTTTTACTTGATTATTTATTTTTATGTATAAATTCACTGCACATTGAATTTGTAATATTTTGTAAATATTAGGATGCCTGATATGATGAGAAAACGTCACAATATTTAGAGAAACAGTTTACAATATTTAAAGGATTAGAGCACTATGTTAGAACACTATGTTGAAATGGTATATACTTATTAGAGATCGAGAAAAAAACCAATTCAGTTACATATTTAGTTACAACTCTTTTGTGTGCCGATTCATGTATCGCCACACCCGATTTTTTAAATTTCATTTTAATTTATATATGTTTGCATTTGCATGATAAAATTGTGATACTTTTAGAATTGCAATACAAATCAAGTCGGCACCTGTAGGTATTGTGATAATATCGCATTGGGTGATCCCTGGTGATTCCCATCCCTAATGTTTTCCATTTCTTTTAAAATCGCACTGTGCAGGATAATTATTAGCTATCTTTAGTGTATTTAGCTGTTTATTCTTTCATTAACTTAAGTAACCAGGTAAGTTGTTACCTAACAAGGTAAGTTGGCTAACAAGTAATAATGACCTAGAGAGGTAGCCTATTACAAGAATAAAGCAAGTTGTAAAAGTGTTAAAAGTGGGCGTGGCCGCAGTTTTTATGAAGCTCCAGTAAAGCATCGGTGCTGCATTTGATTTACCTGGGAACTGGAAAGTTGCAGCTCAGCATTGTTTCGACCTGATTTCTAGCTACAAAGTGGTTCATGTACGCTTCTATGTTTCTCTCTTTTTTTTTAACCAATATCTGTGTCTTTATTGATCTAAAGCTGGTACTCATGCTGAACTTACTCTTTAAGTGGCCTTTTTGATTTAACATACACATGCTGACAGGCAGTTTCTTTGTTTGCTTGTTTTGCAAATTACAAGTTATGACCTTTAGAGGAATGCAGCAGCTTTGTTCCTTACTTCTCAAATGTTAGCTAGCATGATGATGATGATGATGCAAACTAGCTCAATGTGAATCACTAGTTCAGAATTTAAGCTGTAATCTAGCAAATGGATTATAAGAATGAGGTCTTGCTTTCACCCTCACATCTGTTTTTAGGTTGGTTAAAAATGTAAATTGACTCCTTGATGCTTGATGCTAAATCAACAATGAAAGATGTGAGAAATATATTATAATAGAGAAAAAAAAAAGAAAAAAAAAGGTTTTACAGTGAAAGTTGATTGAACGGATGAGGCGGAAAGAACGACACCATTTTCTTCATGAAGTTAGAACAGATCGAGCATTCTCTAATCAGTCAGTCCATCATTTAAGCTCCGCCCAAAAAGTTTTTTCTTTTCCTTTCCCCCCCTCAATTTTCCTTAGTTTCACATTTATAATATACCCACATAATACTGTATATGAGCAATAACACATAAAGGGAAATAACTGGAAGGTTTTTTTTTTTTCTCATGCCACAGTAAATTGCTCCTAATTTAATAATGCATTTTAAAAAATGTTTAAGGATATGGAACATCCACAAATCAAGTTCACTTACATTACAGCTTTCAGCTTTTCATGTTACTGGGAAAAAAGTTGCTGTTATAAAGCACTGGCACTGGAGACTCCTTCTCATAAGCATCACCGTAGCAATGATTTTTTTTAACTCCACTGAAATTAAACATCTGCTCTAAAAGTTCCATTGAGCAATCTGTTACCATAGAAACCATTAATGTATTAACAATAACGGATGTATATAAAAAAAATACCTGAGCTTTTAGTTCCCTTGAGTTTATCTAAACTGAAAATATTCAAAATGTTTACTCATCCATTAAACTCCATCATGTTAATTCTTGTCATGTTGTATCACAGATTACACTCCTGCACCCAAACACACTCATACACTGAGTCACATTAGTTCATACGCAATTCATATCAGTGTGAAAAATCGAAATGACCATCTAAACAATGCGTCACACAAGAGCACGTCTGTGACTCGAAAAGCGAATCGAGGTGAAGTCCTGGATCATGTAACACTCGGTTGTGAAATACTTCATGCTTTTAATATTTTTTTTTTTGTTTGTTTGGTTGGTTTTGTTTTAATGAAAACGTGTACAGTTAAGTCAACATGTAAAACTGATGATAAACACTTGATTTAACCACGTGTGAATTTTTCACCATTTTTTTCATGTAAGTAATACATTTTTTTACATGGCCTTCTTCCAAAATTATTTATGCATTTTGACATATGATGTCTTCACATAATTAATTTCAGTCTAATGCATTTTTCCCCCAAAAAACGAGTTATTTCATTATTTATTTGTTACTTTTTCCACTTGATTTTTAATTGTGTATTTTTACATAACTTTTTAAAAATAATTTATTTGTTTTCACATGTAATGTGTTGCAAGTCATTTAATTTGGTATGTGATTTATTCTCAAGCCTAAATAATGTTCATATAAGTTTTTGTCATGTGATATTTTCTTTATTTCCATGATCCTTTTTTTATATGATTCTTTTTTTAATTAAAAAAAAAAATCCAAAAACATACCTCATTTATATTCCCTTTTTTTTTATTTTAGATTCACATGATTAATTTCATTTTGCATATAATTTGCTCTAAAGATTTACTCATTATATAAAAAAAATTTCCACACTATTTTTTTTTTACATTACCGCTTCCATACAGTTAATTTTTTACATGATTAAATTTTTTTTTATTTTTATTTCTTCATGATTGTTTTTCTTCAAGTGGTTTCACACGTAGTACATGCTTTAACCGCAAAATTTTCAATTGTGATTTTCTCAAACTTTTTTTACATAAGATCCCAGTCTGTTCACGTGCATACTTGAGTTCACGTGAACAATTTCAGGGCATAACGGATTAAAATGTACCCTCACGTGCTTCCACAAACCTGCATTTCTATTCGAGTTTTAACCACAATAACAAGTTTTGATCCTCACACACACACACAAACACACACAAATGAACCCCTGAACCTTTGAAACACAATGAGTGAATGCATCACGGCCGTCCTGAGCCGTATTAAACACACTCTGCATGTCAGTGGTCACTCGGCAGGGTCGTGTTTCACACACACAGGGGGGAAATGCGTGAGAGTTGACCCATTGAGAAGCAAAACTCACACTCGAGCACAATGGAGGCCGACACCTGGCCTGGTCTGCTCACTGAGCCACAGTAATGGCCTGTAATGTGGAGTGTGAAAGATTAGCATGTCTGAGAGTGTTAAGTGCCCTGTCGGAATCGGACTCCCTCAGGAGCGAGGGGGCGGAGTTTAAAAGTCTGACTCTGATAGTAGTTTTTATTATTAATAAAAAAAAATAAAAAAAAACTTTCGGATATGCTGGGTGTCTATTGACTTGTGTGTGGAAAATATTCAACTCTGCATTGAATATTTAATTGTGTGTCTGTGCAACTTTTCCGACATCGGAAAATCTTCAGGACAGACGAAGTTACTTTTAAGCTGTGTAGGAGTGCGAGAGGAAAAAGTGATGAGAGCCTTCAATGTAACTATAAACAGATTAAAACGTATAGTGGTTTTTTAAAATAAATGAACTAAACTTGCAAATGTTGGCAAATTGCTGCGGTGTAAAAGTAATAAAACACTCGGTGTGGTGTGTCATGGAAAAATAATCATTTGTGCTTCATCACTCCACCCTGTTGGTTATTTTACTCCACCAGCATGACACTCAAATATTTCCTTTATTTTTATTAAATAATTTCTGTTATTAAATAAATTCTCAGAATAAATGTAATAATAACATGTTGAGAACAAAAAGTACTCTAATTATTCTCGGAAAAATAGTTAAGTAAACATTTTTATATTATTATTAATATAAAAAGCATATTTATAGATGTAATCAAAGTTTTCAGGTGTTTTTTTTTTTATTTCTCATGACATCAAAAGCTAATCTGATTTGTTTACATACAGATGTAAACAAAAATATAGAAACTAACAAAATTATTTACAATGAGTAAGAAAAATTAAAGAAAAAAAACCTTTATAAATGAAATCTGTAGTCTATATACAGCATTTAACATTTTAACATCAAGCGGAGGAAATTTAAGAACATTTATATATCAGTATCATTAATATATCATGCTGTTACTGCCAGTTCCATCGGATTAAAGGTTCAGAGTTCAGCGCTACATAAATTACATCTAATTGAACCCATTTATGACATTTTTTAACACCCGATATCGATTTAACCCCTAGCCATGATGTAATGTGTGCTTTCAGGTATTGATTTTCAACCAGTGAGCTGATGATGTAATGAAGAAAAGATCTGCTGTATGAAAATTTACTGCTTTTCTTGCTCTCCAGAGGTTCATACACACACACACACACATTGCCCTCAGCGCTGCGGTGTGGTCTGCGTGTGTTTTTCCACTTATGAGCCGGGGAAGGGTTAGAGGCTAAAGCTATTGACATCCACAGTGCAGGAAACAGCCCATGTCAGGGGCCATTAGCGGCCAGTCCCAGTTCCTGCGACCCTGACAGGCGGAGAACCCGTAACCACCAGCCCCCCTCTCACCCCCACCGCGACCCAGGCTTGGCCTTCGGACCTTTGCATGTTTACCCAAAAGGATTCGGGGTAATGAGGGCAGGCGAAGAGGCGAAGCTGAGATTATTTACAAATGTCGACCAGTTTGTTGGTGGCGCGACGTCGAAACTGGAGCAGCGGTAACACACAGTTCAATAAGAACAGAGCAAAAGAAATAAAAAATACAACTAACTCAGCCCCGCCCAAACCATTACAGTAGCATAAATCATCCACACATGCACCTCACAGGATTTATCCCCCTCCCCAGGAGGATTGTTGCACAATTAATGTGTGTGATATGTGTTATTTTAGGGGAAGTATCTGTTAGGGAGAGCACTTCCTGTTGCAAAGCCCATTGGGAAAGCAGATCTAGCTGTGAAAACTATCTGGTGGTCTGATTTGAGCTCATTTCCCATTTCTCTTGCCGCACACCACCACCACTACAACCACTCACTACCACACCCACCACTACCACAACCGCACTGAAACTGGGCTAAAACCTAGCAAAGAAAACAATAGTTGATGGTTCACAATATAAATGTATACAGTGTAATTAGTCCGTGCTACATGTAGTTACAGTGTAATTTCAGTTGTAAGTCTTTTTTAAAATGTTTAAATTTAATTTAATAGAAATAAACTCAGATAGTGTTCATATCTTCCATATGCTTAGGGTGCCAAAAATACAAAATTTCATAAATACAAACTTCATTATGATAAACTTACACTAGTTTACACACATAATTATTTAATTAGCTACAGTAGTTTAGGTTAGCAATATCATGCAATATCATAATATTAATCTATATGACACGTCTATGGATGAAACGTTGCTGCGCTATATATATATATTACAAAGTTACCAAGTGTTGACGTTCATTTTAAATATCAACAGTTTAATTTTAATTTAAGTTTAACAGCCATTACTCAACTCCGCTGAACAACACAATTACTGCCATAACATCCGCTTACACTTATTAACAGATTATTGATGTTTTGGGTTTGTTTTTTGTTTTTTTTCGTTGTCTGTATGTTTTTTACACAGTGTTTACTTTTTGGAGAGGCGAAATTTCCTTTAGTTATTTCGAATTATATAACTTATCTTTTTATAATCTATGCTATTTCCTCTTAACTTCAGGCGAAGTTCCTTTGCATTTTTACAAGTGTGGGCGTATTTGAAACCCTCTAATTTTTTTTGCTTGTAAAGTTTCCGTTTTCCTGATATAATTTCTGTGTGAGTCAATATTATAGAGCAAGTAATTGTGTGTGTGTGTGTGTGTGTGTGTGTGTGTGGTAGGGCAGTTTGACATAATTTATGTCCCTCAGTGACAAACCACAGAAAGTGACAGTTTTATTGCTGGGGTAGCGTGTGTGTGTGTGTGTGTGTGTGTGTGTGTGTGTGTGCGTGTGTGTGTGTGTATTTGGTTGCCTGGAAACAAACCCATTTGGTCTGAAGGTAAAAGTAAAAAAAAAAAAAAAAAGGAAGAGCAAGGGGGAAATTCAGTAATAAAACAATTTAAATCTAAAACAAGTCTAGTCTGCTCACAAGCGATAAACGTGATGTTTACGTTAATGGATAATTCCTCCCGGCTTCACAAATCTGATCCTTCACTCTCTGTATATTCAATTAATTAATATATGTATCGCGATTGCACACTAATGTGCTTACATTTGAGGTCAATGATTGATTCAGATTTGAAAATACAAATACAATGCAATACAAATCGCAGCAGTTCCTATAGCACAATAATATTGTATCAGGTGGATAATTTCCATCCCTAATATATAAAGTATATTATATATACTTATTACATAATTCCTGATATACTAGATAAAACTAGATATGGATATCTGGTTTGTTCTACATATATTAATATTTACTTTTTGTTTATTAGCACAGACTTTAATTGACAATTTTTCCGTGCCAAAACACAAATTGTTTTGTGTTAAAAAAATCACTTTTTTATCCCACAATTTATCCCAATCAAGTCCAACATTAGAGGTGGTTTCTTTCAATTTTCAGCCACAGAACCTATGTGTTAAGTAGCTAGCTAGCATACTTACATATGTACAAAATTATAATTTATTCTGTACCCTTGTAGTTTGACACTTTTGCCTAAATCCCTAATGTTAAAATCTGAAATGTGACATAAATGCAGGCTAGTTTACTGGCACTCAGCTAGACACCTAGCTTAAGTTAGCAATAAAACATTGACAATGATGTTAAGGAGTTTGTTCAGAACACTTTCACTCTTTGTAAGTTGAACTCGAACAAGCTGTGACGCAACATTGACATTTCAGTAAATACATCCCTCCAATTTGGACCAAACGTGTCAAAGATTAGATGTCAATTTTAGCCTAACAACATTTGGGTTAAGATAGCTAACTAACTTTTTCCTGAAGTAAGTTATAAGATAAGATAAATGCCATTATGTATGAAATCATAATTTATTTGCTTACATTGTAATTTGAGTAATTAGGTTACATAATTAAAATCAAGATAGTGAATGTCTACCTGTGACAAATAGAGGATAGTTTACTGGCACCCAGCTAGAAGCCAGGCTAATTTAGCTAGTTAGCGATGAACAATAATAGTATTGTGCTAAAGTTTGTTTAGAAGGGATATACTCTTGTGGTGGCAGTTCCCTTCAAACAGCTCAAGGCTATGCGCACTTACAGTGTCATTTAAGTCATGCAAAGTCTTTTATGTGTAATTTATCAACATATCTAAGCAAAAATGTTAACGTAGTAGCATCGTTTGTGCATTTTGTTGTTTGCATAAAATATATGCTAGCTAACTAAATCATTATGTTTGGTAATTAGCTAATGTTTTATTGAGGTTCATATTTCCAAGTTTGCATTCCTAGTTCAGATTACATGTTGTATTGTAACAAATGTTAGCTAAATTACTACTAATTAACGAGCTTTATAGCTGCGAATAAAAGTCTGCAATTAAAACCTTATCGTTTAACATGAAATATTTTATGGCTTAAAATTACGTGACTAGTATGTCATTTTCTTAATTTGTACATAAATAATAATTCATTTCTTTATGATTTAGCCTTATCTTTTCCAGACATTCCCTCGACCCCGTGCGTATCGGTGACGGCAGACTGTTTGTGAACAAAGTGTTTGCTCTGGTGTAGCTCGGGAAAGTGTCCATTATGGTCTCCATTAGGGAATTTAAAACATTTACTGGAAAACTGACTTTATTTTAAGCAGAGAGAGAGAGAGAGAGAGAGAGAGACATAATTTATGCCTTATCTTCTCCAATACAAGTCACACCCTGCATGTTTACACTTGCTGCAGATCTTCAGCCATTCCAGCAGCTCTTTAACTCTGATTAGCCCTCGTTTAGGCTCGAGATGAAAAAGCGCCGGTCGGCTTTCGTTTGCTCTTTTTTTTTTTTTTTTTGCACTCTGGCAATCTGAGAGGTTCTGCCACAGGCCAGGCATTTAAACTCTCCTAAACATCTTTGTCCAGATTAGACATATCAGACGTAAGAAATCTGATCTGATGGTAGGGGTTTGGAGAGGGATCGGGTTTGGGGTTCATGGCAGCTGGACTTTTATGTATAAAAAATGTGATGAATGATGGGATTAGGTAGGTGTGAATGTTTTTTAGTGTGTGTGTGTGTGTGTGTGTGTGTGGGATGGTGGCGCTAATTTACAACTAACACATGAACCTTTAGCGAAGAGTTGAGCTGGACAATTTAACATCAATAAATCAATAAGCTTCCAGAAATTTCCATTTAACATCCAGAATGGCCTCGAGTGCTGAAGTTTGTGCGCCCTTAAAGAAAACAAGGCACAAATACAGTATAAACCAACAAGACTTTCAGTGAAACAAGCACCAAAAAAAGTGGGCTGAGGAGGAGGGGGTGCAAACTTTTGCACACAACTGTACACGCACAGACGTACTTAGTCAAAGTAAACACAGTGACACACACACACACACACACACTCAGAGTTTGCTGACAGATAGGCAGGTGCTTGGGCACCTGTTGTCATGCCAATGGTCTTCCTTACACCTGCAGTTTCATTCATGCCCTGCTTACTTCCTCTGACACACACACACACACACACACACACACATATGCACAGAGTGACAATAACAAGACACATTTCCTTCTCGCACATACTCTTATTCTCGCACAGCACTCTAAACTATTTCCTTTTTGGCATCCTCACAAACAGCCAGACACACATCCTCAATTTCTAAAATGTTAGCTACTAAAACACTTTAACTCGAACACCTAGGGATTACTTTAATATGAATCAAACTAGCTATAATAAATGAATAATTAATGAAATTCAAGTCTGGAGCAAAAGAAAAAACAGAAGTAGTTTTGTACATGCAGAACATTCTTCAGTTGTACATAGTCCCTTAGCTAAGTAGCTTATGTACACGGAAACTAACGTTTAAGTCTTGATTTATATAATTAATCACTTTCGGACATTTTAAAAGCAATCAAACCTGTACAAAAACTTACAGACCAAGACTGCTAGTAATAAGATTTTTTTTTATTTTTACTATGTTCATAGCTAACGTTAGATGAGTTAGCTAGCTTCGATTGAAGGCTGCGAGGCTAAAATCTTATTCATGTTTGTCACCACAGCTGAGGATCAGAGCTCGCTGGAATTCCCTCAGCAGCTGTTCCACTGAGTAAACTGTTTCTTTCTACGGACGAAGGTGTAAAACTAATCCGGCTAGCGTGTAATTAATCCCGCGCTATTGCTAGCGAGCTCGACACAACGGCTAATCAGCCGGATGTGAGAACATGGAACATCTGCTGCGGCTGCAATTTTCTTACAGTTTGAAAAAGTGTGAAATTAATAACTCACTTTCACTTTCTCTCTCTTTCACACACACACAAACACACACACACACACACACCTTATCAGTTTTAACGGAAAAATCAACCTCGACAATAATAAGAGTTATTTTGTAGCTTGATGACTAACTTCTTTCAACACATTGTTTCCTATATTGTCCTGAGAACCAAATTCTACTGTTGCGTGCGTTGTAATTTGTTTCTCTTTATTCATAGCTGATAACTATACATTTAATCAATATCTTTAACCAGGAGAAAAGTTGGGAGAAAATGTCATGTCCCACAATGGCATTTTAAAACACTAGAAAATTTCAACACGTCGATCGACTATGACGCAATTCCGAGTCACGATGTCTCACTTCCAATCTTATTCATTAGCGTAACCATAATCATGGCCTAATGAGACTAATGTGGCGACATTTTACTTCTGTCCAGCTCTCTCGCTGCTCAAAGAGATTAGCATCCAGAGCTTTAACTCTTATGCTAACACCGCAATCAACAATGTTGCCTGTCATCCTGTAGCTTTCCATAAGAAATTTTATTTTGGAATTTACTATAACATAATTCACGACAGTACTACTGTGATACTTCAGACATGACCATAGTAGGAACCACAGGACTTTCAAGGAGTTCCAGGGTAGGTAGTTTGGCCCTTCAGCGTGTTCCATTGTAGTACTACGGTATGTACCAGCATACTTTGGTGGAATACCATAGTACTTATTGCGTACCGTGGTGGTTACCAAGTTCAGCAGGTAACTACTATGGTACTGCCTGTACTATACCTTACCAGTCATATGTACTAACATATCAAGTTGTTATTGCAGGAACAGTGCAAGTACCATGGCGATACCACAGCGACACCTGTTTCGGGGAGTAAAATAACGCCACAGTGGTACCATAGTATATAAATCACCATTACCATTATTGACAACCTATTTTTCACATGTATCCTGGATTGTGATCTATAATAGTCTAGTGTGGAACTTGTTAGAAGCATGTAGCATATTATAGTACATGTACCATACCAATGTATTTACCACGGTAGAACCATATACCATAGTGTGGTACGTGTACTATTTGAGCCAATAAGTAACTTGGTACTGTCAGCAATACTATATAATACTATATACTCTGTTACAAGTACCATCAGACTACCATGGTACCTATACCGTAGTACATTTTCTTATGGGTTGCTAACTAGCCTAGCTGAGTCCACGGATTTTTCATTAACAGAATGTTAAACAAATGAGAAAATGAGTTTTGTCACTAATGAGTGACAAAATGAGTTGAAAATGAAAATGAGTTTAATGTTGTTTTGTCAATTTGCTCATCATTGTCAATTATGTTTGGGATTGTTGAAGGTTTTCTCCCTGTGACATAAGGACGCCGCACAACCGCTAACGTCTTGCAGAAATAACAAAAAAAAGTTTTTTAAAAATTTTTTTATTTCAATATAAACCTAATTCATGGAGAAAATGACTTTAAACACACGAACGCGCCAAGAAACAATGAATCGCCGATGCCGAGCACGCAATACCACGCAAACACACACATGCAAAACACTCAGCTGTGAGAGCCACACAATGGACACGGATCTCATGGACTGAAGTGCTGAGTGAAAGACCCAAATCTAGTTTCCCACAGCCTCGGGGAACACAATCTCAGCAGGAAGCTGAAGAAATAGAACCTGGAAGTTTACTTAGAGGCTTTTCCCCCCCATCACGCACCTTGTTTTGTTGGGCTTCCTGCTTTTCGGATGCTGGCCGAAGAGGAAGACGAGGGCTGGGCCTGGACACTGAATATGAAGTGAGTAGAAGGAAGGATAAAGGGCTGGTAAGGAGGAGAGTGCGTTGAGAGACGCTGCTGCGTCCCCACGTCCCCACGTCCCGAACCAGCTGTTCTGTTGGCATGAAACAGTCGAAGGATGCTCATTGTTGTGGCAATTCCTGTGAGGCTTTTTCAGGTCTCCAAAAACAAGAAAAAATACAAATAAAAAAAAAAAAAAACAACTAAAGGCTTATTCTGCAGAGAGGGATTGCATTGTGCTTTTGTGTTTCGGTGGAAACTGTGTACGCACTGACCTACTAGTGTTTTCTCTACACCTGATTGAGATGATCAGCTAACCATGAGTGGGTTTACATGGACAAATCATCTCATAACTGCAAGAATGAGTATTTGGCACCGATCTGAATAACTAATCAGGTTAATGATATGAGTCGGGCGGTTTTGGAGTGGACTGATTTACCAAGCGGAGAAGTGGTTTTCCTGTAATGTGCAAGTGATGTTGGTGAACGATGGTGCGTACAGTTCACACAGACAGATGCGTCTCCTCCATAAGTTGTCCACGTGTTAGCTGTCCATTTTTCAAACGTTTGCACCATTCGAATGTTTTACCTTGGAGTCTCATCACTGTGCTTAAAGTTAAACACTTTTACGACTAGAAATTTCCGCACAAGTCCTGGTTTGAGCCGAACGCCTCTCATATTTATAAACACACAGTCCCGGTATCAATGGATCAGGATGGGTTTTCTTTTGAGTCTCACATCAGGTAGTTTTTTTTCCTCACAAACATTGCCTCTGATTTTCTCCTTGAATTTCTATCCTAATTCTAAATTCTATTCTACTGTACAGTATTTCTAAATTTAGATATTTCTGTGAAGCTGCTTTGTGAAAGTATTAATTGTTAAACGCGCTACACAAACAGCGCTCTCTTGAATTCTCAATTCTGACTCGTTTGAAAAGGGAAGAATCATTTTCAGACAGTTGTTCCACCTGCACCTCCAGGGTCCGGGTTCGATTCCCGAGTTTGTATGTTTTCTCTATGCTTGGTGAGTTTCCTTCGGGTTCTCCGGTTTCCTCCCCCAATTTAAAGACGTACAGATTAGGCTAGTTGGTGTTCCCAAAATTGCCTGTAGTGTGTGAATGAGTGTGTGTGTGTGTGTATGTGTGTGTGCCTTGTGATGGATTGGCACCCTGTCCAGAGTGTCCCCCTCCTTGTGCCCTAAGTCTCCTGGGATAGGCTTCATGTACAGTACAGGTATTTAACAGGTACCTACTATTGGTACTCTTGTTCTAATAACTTCTAATAACAATAATAATGTTTAAAATTAATTATAAAAGGAGACGTCTATTTTAAAACACTTATAGAAGGAGTCTCAAGTGTTGAAGCTGTAACTGCAAAGTTTTAGCTTGACACGCTGTGTACTTTTGACTAGGTTTCTTTAAAAGACAGGAAAAAAAAGAATCTTTTGATGGAACAATTGTATAGCTGTTTTAACATAAGTTAAAACAAGAACTAACTTGTTTCGGGTCAGCACCAGACACACCGAAACACTCGTGCACACCTGTGCTTAAACCTGGTCCCTGTTTGATGCGGCAGTCAAGATTTTGAGTTCAGGCTTGTAGTCTGTTGTCTGACTGTGATCCCACACACACACACACACACACACACACACACAGTCTGCTACAAGACAACAAGCAACTCCTAAAATACATTTCAGCCACACCTGTACTGACTTCTGGAGATACTCCACCTGAAATCACATAAAAGTGTGTGTGTGTGTTTGTGTGTGTGTGTGTTTGTGTGTGTGTGTGTGTGTGTGTGTTTGTGTGGGAAAAGGTGTGTGTTAATTTGTCAGAAAGTGTTTGATGTGTTTGTCACCTGAGGAAAGGTACAGGGTCAAAAAGTCATCAGTCACAGAGGTGGAGTAAAGTTTCGACACGGGCTTTTCATCTGCTGTCACAAATTATGTCAAAGTACAGCGGCGTTACACGGCATCAGTAAAGCGCCACATTCAGGTGGCATTAACCCTTGAAACACAGAATGCGTTATTTAGTTACTCTACAGCACCTTACAGCATATGGTTAGGTATTTACTAAGAGTTATTAAATATTTTGTTTGTTTATTGTGTCAATAAGAGATATGAGACACAATAAACAATCAAAAAGAGTAAACAATAATTTAAAAAAAAAAGAGAACGTATATGGCAATGTTATTTTTTTAATGGCCAATTCATTTGTAATAATGATATGCAGAGAGAGGGAAAGAGAGAAGGACAGACAGACAGACAGACAGACAGACAGATATCACATTGCTGTGATGCACATCAAATTACAATAACATACAATCAGACAGGCACGCAGACAGACAGACAGACAGGCACGCAGACAGACAGACAGACAGGCACGCAGACACGCACGCAGACACGCACGCAGACACGCACGCAGACAGGCACGCAGACAGGCACGCAGACAGGCACGCAGACCATCAAATACGCCTGACTAATCTTACGTAGATCCGCTTTGCACCACTAAAATAGCTCTGACACATTCATGCATGGACTCAATAAGACCTATAAGACAATAAGAATGTGTGCTGTGCTATCTAATGTGTTATCAAAAGATACTTTACGGCCTGTAAGTTGCAAGATAGGTTCTCCATGAATTGAACTTGTTTGGCCACCATGAAATGCTGAACGAGGTCAAATACTGACCACTTTTTGTAGGTGTCTAGGTGTCCAAGATCCTGTAATCAGGTTCACCAATTGTCCTTAATTGGACCAATATTTATAGAAACTTACCACTGCACATAACACAAGACCTGCCATTTTGGAGATGCCCTGACAGTCATTTAGCCATCACAACTGGTGCTTATCAAAGTCACTCAGATCCTATTGCTTGCCCATTTTTCGGCTTTCAAAACAATTGACTTTGAGAACACACTATTCACTTCTTGTTTAATATATCCCACCACTGTCATTGTAACCAGATGACATTCCACAGATGTCATTGTAACCAGATAATTAAATGTATTCACATCACCTGTCAGTTGTTTTTATGTTAGAGCTGATTGGTGTATGAGGCCTGGAGAATTTGTCACTAAAAAACTTACATTGGTGTTAGACTTCATGGGATTTCCCAGGTCACAGATAAGGAACCGGGTCTGGTTCTCTGTCTCGTAGCTGCACGTCAGCTGACTCAGGCTCTAGAAAAGAACAAGTAACAACTATTAAGAATGACAAACTATAAAAGTGCCACCTTCCCTGAAAATGTCTTTTTAAATATTCTGCTAACTGTTCGACTCAGTGGGGTTAAGGTGAGTGCTCTGTGCAAGTCTTTCAAGTTTTCCCACTCCAACCCTCTCAAGCCATGTCTTCAAGAATCTCATTCATGCACAGGGGCTCTGTCATGCGTGCACGGGTTTAGGCTAGGCCACTTAATTCCAGTGAAGTAAAACTATAATGATACAGCATATACTGTGCAGATGGAAAGTTTTTAGATCCTTTCAAATTTTCCATGTGTTATGTTCTCACTCATTTTAAAATGTATTCAAATCTTTTTTTTCTTCTACACACAATACTCAACAGTGACAACGTAAAAGCAGATGTATATCTTTTTTTGTTAATTTATCAAAATAATAATAAGGACTGAAACATGATATTTACACAAGTTTTCTGACCCTTTGTTATGACACTTGCAGTTGAGCTCTGGTGCATACTATTCTGATCAGGCTTCCTCCCACAACTGATCTAGTCATGCTTCTACAACTTGACTGGAGTCCACCTGTGTCCAACTAAATTGAATGGACACCTTAGGAAAGGTGCTTTGACCAGGTACTAAGTGATGAGTCTAAATACTTGTGGAAACGGGATATTTCATTCTTTAAGTTTTTAAATACATTTAAAATGAGAGAAAAAAAATTGCTGAATAATATTTTAAGATGAGCATGAAACATAGAAAGTGTGGAAAACTTAAAAGGGTCTGAAAACCTTCCATGAGCATGTAACACAACCAGATATAATTGTATGCTTTAACCTTTGTGATAACAGCATGGTGAAAACCCACACATGGTATGAAATTAAGTGTAAATAAACATTTGGTCATATGGTGTAATCCCAACATTCAACCTTCTATATATATATATACACAGTATGTGTGTATGTGTGTATGTGTGTATGTGTGTATGTGTGTATGTGTGTGTGTATGTGTGTATGTGTGTCTGTGTGTATGTGTGTATGTGTGTGTGTATGTGTGTATGTGTGTGTGTGTGTGT
>JAQMYJ010000037.1:35371648-35393804 GCA_030014305.1 Clarias laeviceps
TATAAATATAAATCATTCTATAGTCCTGTTAGAACTTAAACTATAGCAGCATTAAACTCTCAGCAAACTCTCTTTGTTTCCGCACGTGATGAATCTCACACATGGTCGGAGGAGCGAAGTTAATGAATAAACTGGGAAAACAGTCCAGGCTTTAAACCGGCGTCAATTTTCTGCGATTCTCTGACCTTCGAAACAGATGTTCTCCTCACAGGACATTAATGCCTCTGTTTAAGCTAACAGTGTAGTAACTGTGTTACTCAGCTAACATCTGCAAATAGTGCTAGCTACTTTGTGTGGTTTAGCGCTTTCAGCTTCCTGGATTGATGTGTTACTAAACCACTGTTAATCGATAAAAGTGGACTTTATTTATTTATTTATTTTTTTGGGGGTTAAACATCTAAACATCAAAAGGTTTTTGATAAGCATCTTTATGCAATTTAAACATTTATGACGTGTCCAAGGGTAATTTTGTGAAAACTTGAATTAAAATAGATTTAAACTTTAAGCATGCAAGAAAAATGCTAACAGACTAAATACCATGTGACTATACAATACATACATTTTCTAAGGTCAAACTTTCGCACTCGACTGTACATCTCAGGATACACTCTTCTAATTATAGAGCGTTTACTACGACACTAGACGTAGAACAACAGGAAATGCTTCTTCCTATTTGTGTTTAGGAAGTCTGAAGAGTATAACAAGTGACCTACCAGCACTGTACACGCACTGTACACACACTCACACGCACACACATGCAAGCACACTTTAGTCAGTGCATGTGAACCAGGCCAGGGTTCTAAACCCAAACATTAACTCACGCACGTATTCCATTCACTAAAAATACAACAATAGCACAATGATTCTGAGATATAACGATTTCCTTCCGAGACGGTTTCCTGGTCAGCAGCTCCGTCTGCACCGTCTGCTCCGACTGCTGCGCCTGCTACGTCTTCCCAACCAGAACTAGCCGTCCATTCATTGGGCCATGGAGGATGTCCTCAAAAGCCCAACAACATCCTGCAGCTGACTTTGTATGTAAGTGTGTGTGCGTGTGTGTGTGTGTGGCCTTCCTAGGAATCTCTTTTATCCCACAAACATCTGACTGTCTCTTGATGTTGTCAGATTTGTCAGTTTCTTAATGCACCGTGTCAAAAATCTACCTGTTTTGTTATACAGTTGCCAGATCTGTATATCTTCCCCCCTTATACCTTTGCCGCTATTTAACCCAAATGCTTCCTGCGTGTTGATATTTTGCACTGGGTTGGAAGGTGTTCGTTCGAGTATGTTACTGATTCGATACATAAGTGTAAGTGTCGTAATAAAACTTGAGATGTCATACTGTAATGCAGGCATATTCATCGATATGGTGAAGGAGTCTCCAGTGTCAGAGGTTTGTAACAAGAGCTAAAGCTAGATCTTTTCCGACATCGTGATGAGTTGTTGTTTTTTGTCTTTATGATTTTAATATAGAAAAAAATGATCTGGTAAAGGAATGACCAGTTTCCATCCATCCATTCATCCATCTAGGAACCTCTGTTGTCCAACAAAAGGAACCGTGGAGACCAATGGTGACCATTGTATTCATTCCTATTTTCACCACCATGTTAGAACCAACATTCACACACTCATTCACACACTACAGGCAATTTGGGAACACCAATTAGCCTAATCTGCATGTCTTTGGACTGTGGAAGGAAACAGGAGTATGTGAAGGAAACCTACCAAGCGCACGGAGAAGATGCAAACTCCTTGCATGCAGACTGCGAGGGTGGCAAAATATCCATAGTATATTAAAATAATTTAAGTTTTTGTGCTGTGCTTTTATTGCTTTTATAGAACAGTGTGCACGGAAAAAGAATTCGCTTCACATTGAGTCATATCATAGACCCTCGTCTTGGATTAGTTTCATTTGAGAGCAAATTCCATGCACATCCCGTGTTTTAGTCATTCTCACATACAGTAGCTCTTTTTCCATTAAGAAAAAATCTGTAATAATCAAAAAGTCAAAAAAGTGAGTTTACTTTTTGTAAGAAATATATTGAATGACTAGAAGTGTGTGGAATTTAATTGCACCATCATAAGCACATTTTAAAAAATGTACAGGGCCATCTGTTGAATTTTGAAAAGAATTAATGATTTTTTTCTAAGTTGATTTTTTAAATAATATAAGCATATCTTCTCTTTCCGTGGGCAGATTGCGATGACACAAAGCCTATATGTTACCACAAGGTCAGCCAAATACTTCTGTGAAAACCCCATTAAAATTCGTGTAGTAGTTTTTACGTGATGCGTTCACAAACAAACAGACAGTAAAAAATTCCAAAAACCATCTACAAATCGTGTTCTATTGCTTATCTTACATCCACCAAATGATTTTTCCGTAAATATCTTCAATGTACAGACATGCCCACTTTACAGTTTTATTATATATATATATATATATATATATATTCGAGTTTTTCCCAACAACAGCTGGTTGAAGTGCTCTTGACTGACTACACTGCTTCAGGATAAGCTTCATGAGATAACCTGAAGCTAAAAGTCTTAAACCACCACTGTAACTTTAAAAAAATAACTTGTCTAATTAAGATGATCTACTTTAGGGGTACTGATCTCAGCTGGTCTCTGATTCCCAGCTCCATTTACCATTATTTCACAAATCAGACCTTTCATCCTATTTACCTGAAAAAGTAAACATCAGGATAAACCATGCTTAAGTCAGGAAGGATAAGTGGGCGAGGTGGAATAGAAAGAGGAATGCACTTAACACCCTGTCAAACTCGACATCATTAGGTTAGATTGATGGCGAAGTTCAACGACAAGGTGAGTAGCGGACAGAGCCGAACTGAGCACCCTTTTCAGCCTCGCTTCCTGCGAACTTCACCAGACAATGGTGGGAAAGGGAGTCTTTTAGCGCTAGCGCCATTTTCACATGTTCACACCAAGCCACTAATCCATCATCTGCGGCAAGTTACACTCGTTCATACGATCCCAAAAGAAAAAGCACCAGATCCATGTTTCACCAAAAAAAATCACGGCATGCTATGATTGCAATGGTTATCTAGAGAGACCCGAACTGTGGGCCGTTTAATCGTGACATTAGGAAGATCTTTAGAAGTTGGTGGGGAGTGTGTGTGTGATCAATGATGTGCAAGTACTAAAATAGATTATTTTGTAACATCTGGACATCTAATGGTGGTGAAGCTGAGGGTGCTAATAAATACACACAGTGCTGTGAAAAAGTATTTGCCCCTTCCTGCTTTTTATTTATTTATTTATTTATTTATTTTTTGCATGATTGGCACACTCACAGCATGATGTGTTGCTTTTTGAGATCTTTTAGCGCGCTTCACCTTGTCAGACATGCACTAATTAAGTGTTTTCTTGATTCAACAGGTCTGGCAGTAATCAGGCCTGGGTGTGGCAAGCGACATTTAACACAGCTTTCCAAAAAATGTGGCTAATCACAGTTCATTCATGATTTAGCAATAGATTTTTAACATATGGCCAGGCAGGTTTGGACCGTTTTTTTCCCCTTAATAAATGAAATCACCATTTAAAAACTGCATTTTATAAAATAATATAAAATTGTGGTTGATTATCTTAATCATTTAAGTGTGACAAATATGCAAGAAAAAAAAAGAAAAAAAAAAGAAGGGGGCAAATACTTTTTCACAGCACTGTATATAAATTTTTATATATAAAATTTATGATAAATTGTAAAATTAAAATTTGGGAGAAAACAAAACTATCAACCTGCTCTAAACAGAGACCTTATTGTGATGAAATCCGTTGACCAATGAGTGACCTCCATTATGTTTAGCCCCGCCCACATGCCGCTCTGTGATACTGGGAAAGTAACAAGATTACAAATTCGGCTGTGCTGTTTGTATGTACTGTATTGTTCATGGCCTCCTGTGGCATTTCCAACACACACACACACACACACACACACACACACAGCTGCTCCTCCATACAATGATTTTCCTTCACATATTCTCTTCCCTTCACAAACACACCCGGAAGCTTCCACATGTCGCTTTAAACAAGCAACAAGGACAGAACGAGAGCTACAGGTGCATTCTCACACATTCTCACAAAAACAACTGCATTATATCTCTCTCTAACACACACACACACACACACACACACACACAGGAATAAACACACAGGCCCTAAACACACTCACAGACAAAACATAAGAGCAAATCTATAAAGAGCCTAATTTATCATAGCTAGTACGAATCTATGTTGCCAGCTATGGAGGTATATTAGCGCTTCGGCTAGCGACACACTAGCCAGGTCTGCTAATAACTACTACAACACACTTATACATAAACAAGTAGACAAACCCGACCAAAAGATAGCTGACACAAGCAGCCATTTTGCTTTTGTAATTAGTGTGTTCATATAACGATGTCTTATTATTATTAATGGACTTAAAATTATCATTCGGATCACGTTAATGCACTAGTGACGTCTCAGTTCAAGAGAGTCTGGTATTTTGAGTATAACTGGTTTATCAGCTAGCACTACAAGCACGCTCGGTGTTAAAAAACGTAAATGAAATTAAACAATCGACCAACCGAAGAGGTCACAACGAGTTCCTTATCTTATCTAGCCTTTGCCGTACACGTAGACGCTCAGACCTGAGCCGCCACAATGCTGCGTTAACGTTCCTATGAGACACGTCCTTACAGGTAAACGCAGTCCATATAATTATATAAAGCTGCTCTCATCACGCAGTTACGCCGGGGGATTTTCAATTTTGCAAGACATACCATTAAATCCTTAAGTGCATTTTCGTTGCTCTTGATGAAATTCTGCCCTCGAGAGATGAAATCTTTTTTTTTTTGTTTTGTTTGTTTTTTGTTTTGAAAGGCTCGCCTACTCATTGCAGCTTCTGACCTTATAGAGGCGACCTCTGACCCCTCCACATCTGCACCCCCATCGCCAAGGCTACGAACAACGCGATACTTTATGCACGTGTGCGCGCATGTGTTTCTTAGTGCGTGTGCTTCATTTGTTTCACTGGCAACTTGATTTTATCTCAATTATACGCTTCGTCCATGCTTATTGTCCTACGCAAGCATGACGCTGTGTGAGTGTTTTATGAATTATAGACATAAATTTCTCACTCTTCATGTTAAAACACATTTTACAACATTGTAAAATTTGATATAATAAAACTTCCTATCTTGTTAGAAAAGACTTTTTTTTTTATGTTTCAGGTATTAATTCATGACAAGTGTCAATTCTGACTACATTTAATTAAAATCTTTATTTTCCTATGATACTAAACTGTATTATTTTCAACCCTGCAGTTCATCTGGCCTCAATCATATCAGACAGTACAGTAAAGTGGTGGAATACGTGTTAAAACTCATAAGAAACGTTAGTATTTGTGCCCGTACAGATGATATCTCTGTCTCTCACTCTCTCTGTCTGTCTTTTTGGCAGTTTGAGTTGTTGACATGCTCCAGGCTCTATTGAGCAAGGAAAGAATCCTGCTTCCCTAAAGCCACCTCTGTGATGTCAGACTCACAAAGTTCAGAACTTGCGAAACTGCAGCTCTGACGGCGCCCTGCGCATACAGCTGTCTCGACACCTTGTGTCTGTCTGTGCCCATTCTACCTGTATCAGGTGTGTGTTTGTGTGTGTGTGAGTGTGTGTGTGTGTGGAGTGATTCAGCTGCTGTTTGCATGTGTGAGCCTGTTTATTATCTTCTCTTATGAATATTTGTATGTTTACCATTTAAAAAAATAAAGCCAGTTGAACTTCCTTAACCTGTCTGGAGCATGTTTTAAAAGATTTTCTTGAAAGATCTGGTAGACCGATTGGAACCGTGGAAAAAGTCAAGACAAACTGTACTTAAGTAAAATTACACTACCAGTCAAACGTTTGGACACACCTTGTAATCTAAGTCCTTTCCTGATTTTTATTTCTTTCTACACTGTAAAACAATGCTGAAGGCGTTTATCCAAAATATACAATAATCTCCTTTGAACGGTTGATATTGAGATGTTTCTGCTCTGCAAATCCTTCATAACGGCTCTAATCTGAGGTGCTGTTTGTTAATTGGTGATTTCTGAGGCTGGTGACTCTAAATGAACGTCTCCTCTACAGCAGAGCTCAGTTTTGGTCTTGCTTTCCTTGGAAGGTCTTCATGAGAGACAGTTTCATCATGGAGCTTGATGGGTTTTACAAATGCACACGACACAATACTGTTCTTGTAAGAACTGATCCAGAACAGTTGACCTTTGTGTCTTAAAATAACAACTGACTTACTTTTGTTGTTATTTAATTACCTAATGCCATATGTGTTATTTCATAGTCTTGAAATCTCCAGTATAGATCTACAGTAGAACATTTATTCAAACTTGTGTCCAAACAGTTGACTGGTAATGTACTGTATACAGTAGGTGCTGTACCAAAATCTTGTTTGAGTAAATGTAAAGCCAAACATCTACCACTTGTTCTACATTTAAACATAATAACATTTAAGTTTTTTTAGAATAAATATAATATAAATATTATATAAATATATAATCGTTTTTACTTGCTGAAAAGACCTGATAACAAGTTTGTCATGCTATTTCTATGTAGTTAGCAATATGTAAGCAATAGCAATCAGCACTCAGTCATTAGATTTTTTTTCTTTTAGATTAAAGGCACTAATACATATCAATAACAACAACAAAAGTCAACTAGCTATACAAACTTGCTTATTTAAAATGCTCCTTTACTTACTTAATTTAACATACTAAATTATGATACTCAGATAGCTAGGTAAGTTAATGTACGAGTACAAAAAACTTATAAATACCAAATACAGCTAGTTAATTTAATGTAGAAGTATAAAAAACCTATACTGGAGCAAGTTAACTGAAAATATTAATGCACAAAACATAAATAGCTAGATAATTTAACAAACTAATTCACAAAACCTAAAGAAATAGCTAATTAATTGTACTACCGTACAAAACTTTAATAATAAGCTACTTTAACATATCACTTTACAAACTGTGACTAGCTGGCTAATTTAACTAGGTCATTTACCAAATATGACTACTTTAACTTTCAAACAGTTACACAAAAAATTATTTTGTTTCAACGTAGTTAAAAGGCTGATGTTGAAGTTTATGAGGCAAATGAAACAGCACATTCTGATACAGCTGATCATGTATGTATCAGTAACTCTAGCAAAAGTGAAGAACTTTTAAAGAACTAATTAAAAGGAATTAACAAAAAGAAATAAAAACATTGCTATTGAGATTTTTATTGAGCTCTGAATGTTTGAACTGAAAATCAAAAGTTTATAAAGTGTGTTTTTTTTACTTGACGATGAGTTAAAGTATAAAAAGTAAAACATTAGTTATGTACAAATCTGCCACAAAGTACCTAAAGGAGTAACAATGTACAGCTACATAAGTTTTTCCACATCCACGAAAAAACACAAAAAACACAAAACATGATATTTCAACATAAACCTAGCTAATTTATAAGTGGAGCAGCCGGTCTGTCACTCCACCCTTTCACAGATGAAGAAGTTGTCATGATTTAAAAAATTCGCGCCATCCGGTGCCTTTCGTTTTTCTGTTCAGGAAACCACACAAAACCCCAAACCAGTCTAGTGCAAAGATAAAACCACACGATGCACTGACTCTCAAGTCTGACATGTAACCATACATAACCACACCTCTAAGTCACTATTGTACACAAGTCTGTGATTTATTTAGAGCTTAGTAGTCTATGGGGAACATCTGACCAATACCAACACTCTGGCATTTACTGTTTATTTTCTAATAAATTTAGTTGGTTTAATTGCACATAATATAAACAACCTCAGTGACCTTGTGGTAAACATGTCCCAGTGACCCTACATTCACAATAGCAGGCGACGAGCTGCTTGTGTCTCTTGAAATTTGTCTCTTGTGGTCGTGGCCTGTCAAAGCTTCCTAAAATAACTGGACAAGCAAACGAACACAAAAATTCAATAATGATATAATTAATCATTGTGTAAGAGCTTGGCTTAATAACTGCTTTTTTGTCAAATTAGATTAGTAAAGAATGCTAACTTTACTAAGCTATGGAAAATCTCAAGAGGCAAGAAACATCTACTTCCTTCCAATGGTTTTTTTCTTTCATAATATCACTATATACCTTTAATAAGAAGATTTACTGCATATGACAGAATAAGATGAAAGTTATTTATAGATTTTTGAGCATCAAACACGATAAAACATGAACCGATTGCACGTAGAAGCTAAAAGCTAAAATTGTGAGCAGGGAACTGAAGGAAGGTTGGATTGTAGTATTGGGCCAAGGAATTGTTCGCCAAGCGTTTGGACTATTTAAATGTTGATTTGTCACTGAAATCAAGCGTAAATGTTATGTTTGCAGGAAATGTGTAGATGTTTGTCGCTTCCTAACATCAGCCTTAGATAAGTAACCTTCTGGTGCAACAGACTCCTTTGTTAATGAATTTGACTTATATTTCCTCATTGTTCCGACAGGCCAGATGAAAGGAAAACCTCTGTTGTTGTGCGTATTTTTTTCACTAGGTAGCTACTATACTATAGTTTCCTGTGCGCACATCTTGCAAGAACCCGGTCGCTACTACATTCTCCTGGTAGGCTACCTGACTTACCTGAATATCGTCTTCAGCAGATACGCATAATAAGATACGATCAGATCAGATCGCACAACTCGGACCTGTAAGACTCAACAATGCGTTCTTTCAACAAAAACATTGAAAAGCCCTCATTGCTTTTAATGCACTGATATTATTCATTAAACGCAAAACTGACGATCTGTCTCCCTCACACCCTCCTTTATACCTGCATGGAATGTAGAAGCATACAAAAGTCTTGTACACCCACTTTCTGCCATCTACTGTGGTGTTTGTGATCGGCTAGCGATAGTCTTTATGTTATCTAAAAGGTTTTGCCTTGAGATATGATTTTGTCAAACTATAGACGTATATGGATTCTTGCATTTCAGGCATTGCTTCTTTTAAAGTGTGTTCCACAATCTGGCAAAAGACACACTGGTGGTATTTTTAACCAACCCTGAAGGTCTGGGGAATTTCTGTTGAAAACCAGGGACTGGAGGAGACGTGTTGTTTTCTTTAGGGTGGAAAAGGAGGAAAGCATGAACAGATAGTTTGTACTTTTCTAGACAGTTAATGATAAGGCAGTCAATAAGCCTTTGTTTCATGTCCACACCTGAGCTAATTGCTCACCGGCGCCCCCAGTCACCTAACCTAGTGAAATATTATGTCCTTTATCTATTATAAGAGATTATAGAACGCCATCTTGTGGTCTTATGTGTGAGACACCATTATGAGGTCTTCAAGTGTGCTTACATTCATTTATTCATTGTCTGTACCGCTTTATCTGGTGGGCCTGGAGACTATCCCACGAGACTTTGGGCACAAGGCGGGGTACACCCTGGATTGGGCGCCAAACCATCCCAGGGCACAGACACACTCACATGCTTATTCACAGTGCCGGCTCATCCAACAGGCAATACAGGCGGTCACCTAGGGCCTGCCTTATGATAAGGGCCCGCGCACATTATTAAAAACATTTCCTTATCACCACAATAGAGTGTGAATACATAAACACATCGTTGTACTCGCAACACATGGACCCATTAAAAATTATACAATTCACAACAATGGCGAGAAAAAAAAATGACCCACTATATTAAATTAAAAGGATAGCTCTGTATAATTAATACATGACGAATTGCTTAAAACAGTAATAAATACAAAAACAATAGTATAAATAAAAGAATAAAAAATTTGAAACATACGCAGAAGCAACAGATGCTAACTGGCATAACACTGCCTGTGATATACTGGGGGGGGGGGGGGCCTGGGGCTGTAATGATCATATTTGTATACATAAATTCCACTATATCTCTTGAAACTGCTCACGTTTGGTAGAAAGTCAAAAATGTCCTACAAATATCCCATTTTAGATATGCATAAAGAATATTTTATTGTTTATTAGGCAGTTGCACAACAGAAAATGTGCTGTCACAAAAATTTCTTGATATTTTAAACTCAATGGTAATAGAGATTTAACTGATTTGTGTATTGCCTCTCACGACTTCGTCTGTCTCGTTGCCGATTTTAGACACACAGATGCACATAGATACTATTTTAATTTAAAACGTCATGGCAACCAAACGGTATCTTTCTGGCGCGACGAAAAAAGGAAGATGAGAAAACAGAGGAAGAAAAGCAAGCTCAAACTAAAGGTATGCTATAGGTATGTTCTGCTATACATAATACATGATTTATTACTATAATATTAGTACCTGTATATATATTTTGTTTACGTTTTCAGCACACTTGAACATATATTTGCATTACAATACTTTGCAATGCTTTACTTGCAAACTTGTTTAAATCTGATTAAATATTTTTACACCATTTTTACTCATGAAATTGCTCTGACAGTTATTTACACCAGTGGGCCCAGTTCTCATGATCTCGTCTTGGGCCTCACAACCCAAATACCGGCACTGCTTATTCACACACTATGAGCAATTTGGCAACACCAATAAGCATAATCTGCTCGTCTTTGGACTGTGGGAGAAAACCTGAATGCCGGGAGGAACCCCACTGCGGAGAACAACTCCACACACACAGACACTAAGGTGAGAATCGAACCCCAACCCTGGAGGAGTGATAGTGCTAACCACTAAGCCACCATGCCTCTGTGTGCTTACATTGTCTTAATAAATTTCTCAAATGACTACATTATACTGCATGTTATGTTGACACATTTTTAACATATTAATTAATATTTAATTCAACATGCATTTTAATTTAATCCTTAATAAAAGTCAATGATTGCACACATTCATAAGTGTTTCATAAGTGTTACATTATATACACTCCTTAAAGAAGGGAAATTATTATTATTATTATTACTGAATTAATGTTTATTATTTATACACTACCATTTAAACATTTGGACACCCTTTTTAATGCCATAGTCTTTCCTGATTTATTTTTTCTTTCTACAGTTTAAAACAATGCTGAAGGCATCCAAAATATGCAATAATCTCCTCTGAAAAGTTGCTATTGACATGTGTCTCAAATCCAGTATTGTTCTAAAATATAAAAAAAAATCAAAATCAAAACTTGTGTCCAAACTTTTGACTACTACTGTAAATGAAGCCCAAGTGATCATTAATACTGTGATTATTGATTCATTTAAATCTATATGGTCAAGTGATGGGGAAAGAAATTTGAGAAAGCGGTACAGGGGATTGGGTCAGCAGCCTGGGGGACGAACTGGGCAGCAACAAGGTGCAGATTCAAATCACACATGAGGATTGCCTGGACTGTTCCATATGACACACCGACAATTGCGGCAATGGTGTAGATTGTTCTCTGATGATCATCTGGTACAAGTTGCCCAGTTGTTTCAACATTTTTGTGGGTTGAGTTGGTTAAAGGTCTTCCTGATCTCTTGTTGTCTTCCAGTGATGTTCTTCTGCTTTTGAAACATTTGTGTCACTCAAAACACCTTGAACCACTCATTGCAGCATCGCTGTAAACGTGTTGTCGTCAAACGTCTTCTCTGTAGCAGATTAGTCCAGGTCTTCGGACTGTGACAGGAACCGGAGTACCTGGAGGAAACCAACCAAGCATGGGGAGAACATGCAAACTCCTCTCATCATAAACATTGATGCTTAAGATTTGTTTTATTTACCTCATTTACCTCATATTTGCTTAAAATCTTCATTTTCTAAGCCGTAATTTATGCTTTGCTCAGGTCACGTGTAAGGACTTTTATTTTGAAAAGAAGAATCTCTTCAAGAAAACAAATGAGTACAAATTTTGAATTCAAATAATTTAAATATTGCAGCTATATTTAATTCATGTTCCTCTAAGTGCTCGTGAAAATATTATGAATTATTTATTGAACGTATAAGGGATGTGTTGTGTAAAGATAACACAATTTGTGCAGAGCATTATTTAAAGTTGCCTAAGCAAATATAACATACTGAAACAGGAATTACCTCGAATTAATAATAGTAAAAAAAAATACTTTAAATGGGGAAACACAAACACAAAACATTTTACTATATATATATTTTTCCCTTTTTTTTCTTGGTATTAGTTTGGACTTTTATTTTTTGATTGCTTTAGAAGATCAGTCATGTTCCTTCTACAGGCTCGAGAACTTGACGTGACGTCACATCCCTTGGCCAAGCTCGTGACCAGCAGGGAGGAAAAAATCATTTTCGTCCAATCACAGCCCGGAGAAGGGAAAGTGCAAAGAGCTGATTGGCTGGTAGTGGCGCGAAAATGACCACGTGGGCCCGGGCTTTGGCGCGAAAACCTCTCTCTCTCTCGGTGTGCTCGTGCAGCATTGTGTCCTGCGCTGAGGTGAAGAGAGTGAAGTTATTATAACTCTGTAATAAACAACCTGCTGATAAAATGGACATTTCCGAGCCTGCGGTGGAGAACGCTGGACAGACCGTGAAGGATGAGTTAGCCGAGAAGTGTCAGAAGTTATTCCAGGCGTTTCTGGAAGAGTAAGTTTAGTCTTTTTTTTCTCTCTCCATTATTTCATTGGGGTTCCGATAGTTACTGTTCCACAGAGATGAGGCACAACATGGCGTCTGAGTCATTCTGAGGAAAATGTCTAGGAATAGTTTAAATATGTTTTTGTTGCTTTTTAAAGAGTTTTGAATAGTTTAACAGTTAAGTTATAATAGGTCAAGACAAGTGATGGCTGTTTCATCATGTACACATATAACAAAAAACATGTATAAATTATAAACGAATTAATACATGACTCAGAGTTTCATTGGAAGTCATTACTTTACATTAGAATTAATAAAATTCTTATTAAAATGTTAGTTAACTATTCATGCATCCAAGACGTCAACTTGGAGGAACCATCTATAAGTATTTAGGTCTTTTGCACAGCCATTACAGGAGTGTGTGTGTGTGTGTGTGTGTCTGTGTGTAGATCAAGAACTTTATATTATTTCAATATATAATGATTATATCACTTTAAAAAAATGCTGCTGCCTCAATGTCTCTGTATTGGATAATACAGCATAATTGTGTATTAATAACAGTAACACTTAGTATAAAGATTTAATTGAGTTAAAAGTTAACTCTATTAATCATTACCTGCTGATTGGTTAGGGGGGGTATCAGTGTCTCATGGGTAGAGTTTTTCACCGATACCCAAACCCCAAATGCTGGATGCAGTGATGGTCCCAAACCCGGATGAAGTAAGAGGGTTGCATCAAGAAGGGCATCCGGCATAAAAACCTGTGCCAAAGTTGTTGTGCTGGGATCGGATTGTCTGCTGATCGGACGACCCATCGATGAATGAGCAGGCGAAAGATCAAAAACAACAGCAATCAAACAACAACCTAAAAAAAATCTAATCAGTTATTTTTTTGTGTGTGATGATTCACGTGTCACCACACTGACTCCAAAATCGATGAAAAAAATATATTATTACATTAATAATAGAGATGAACCAGTCGATCGGCCAGTGACCAGAATTGTCTTGTTTTCAGTTTGATTGGCCAATTGATCAATTTGATCAGTCTAAGATATAAACGGTTCTGGCCCAAGTGCATTATCGCGTTACATAATCAAAAATCCTGTTTGTTAAAAGCGTCAGAGCGAACTGGGCTTAAACTTACTCATTACACACGTTTACACCAGTCTCAAAACATCACGAGCGCTAATTAGTCAAAAAAAAGCTGCTCAACCCGCGTGCTCACTGTCAAGTTGAGTTTTGAGACTTTGGAGGCGTTTGAGGCGGTAAAACATCGCTGTTTCCTTAGAAATAAAAATCATAGCGGATGACAGTGAAACGTGCTACTCAGTAACAGTGTTAAAAACTCTTGTATTTGAAGTTAGTTTGTATTGTTTAAATGCTGCGCTTGGTGAGTGAGAAAACTAATGTTCTAAGGAATAGGCTACATTTAATTATTCATTAAATCGCAATTTTAATCTGATCGGCACAGTGGTATCGTGATAATATCGTATCCGGTGGTGTCTGGTGAGTCCCGTCGCTATAAGTTACCCAAGAAAGCTGCAGACACAAGAAAAAATGTTTAAGTTTTGTTTAGAGTAATACTTATATGAATGTAAATCGACGCACCCATAACCTTCATACACACTTATATTTCAGGTTCCAGAACAGCGACGGCGAGTTGAAGTACTTGCGTGATGCAGAGGAGCTGATCCGCCCGGAGCGCAACACGCTGCTTGTGAGCTTCACCGACCTGGAGGGATTTAACCAAGAACTGGCAACCATCGTCCAGGAGGAGTTCTATAGGTATCCAGACGAGTTTTTTTTTTCATTCGATATATTATAGTAAAGCGCTTGATTGATGAAAGCTGATATTTATTTATTATTAATATTTTTTTTATTTTGGGTAGGATTTACTCCTTCCTGTGCCGCGCCGTGCGTAACTTTGCCCGGGATCATGGGAACGTTCCTGTCACTAAGGAATTCTACGTGGCCATTCAGGATCTCCCGACCAGACACAAGTAGGGATCAAACAGAACGCTAGAGTTTAAACGACAAGTCGTCGTTTTTAAAGCTTGTCTCATTCTCCTCTTGTCTCTTGTGTTCCTCCAGGATCCGCGAGCTGACCACTCTGCGCATCGGCTCTCTGGTGCGCATCAGCGGGCAGGTCGTCCGCACACACCCGGTGCACCCCGAGCTGGTGAGCGGCACCTTCCTGTGCCTCGACTGCCAGAGTGCCATCAAGGACGTGGAGCAGCAGTTTAAATACACGCAGCCCAGCATCTGCCGCAACCCCGTGTGCAACAACCGCCGCCGCTTCCTGCTCGACACCAACAAGTCCAAGTTCATCGACTTCCAAAAGGTAACAAGACGTACTGAACATCATTGTTGAATCACTGATATATCAGCCGATACTGATGCTGAGTCGTCGCCATGGAAACTAGGTGCGTATCCAGGAGACGCAGGCCGAGCTGCCGCGCGGATCCATCCCGCGGAGCATGGAGGTGATCCTGAGAGCCGAAGCGGTGGAGTCCGCGCAGGCCGGGGACAAGTGCGACTTCATCGGGTGTCTCATCGTCGTGCCTGACGTGTCCCAGCTCGCAACACCAGGTACTGACCTCTCGGTTATGGACACGTTGCTTTGTCACTTCACAAAGCTCCGCCCCTTCCACACTACAATTTCGACCATAGAATGAAAGTAAAAAAAGTGTAAGTCTCAGATTTTTGTGTTCACGTAAAAGTTCCCGTGATTGTTTCAGGCGTGAGAGCAGAGACGGGTTCCCGCACGGCCGGATCTCAGGGTCACGAGAACGAAGGCGTGCGCGGTCTAAAAGCCCTCGGAGTCCGCGAGCTCTCGTACAGACTGGCTTTCCTGGCCTGCCACGTGGCGCCGACCAATCCCCGGGTAAGATCTCTCCTTAATAAAAAAACTAAAAAAGCGTCATGCTGCGCTGTTGTAACGCGATTATAACGAGCCGTGTCGTGTGTTTAGTTCGGCGGTAAGGAGATCCGCGATGAGGAGCAGACGGCCGAGAGCATCAAGAACCAGATGTCGGTGAAGGAGTGGGACAAAGTGTTCGAGATGAGCCAGGACAAGAATCTCTACCATAACCTGTGCACCAGCCTCTTTCCGACTATTCATGGTACACACACACACTTTATGACAAATTATACAAACAAGCTGCTTCACAAAAAAAAAGGGGGAAAAAAACACCCAAAAAAAAAAACACAACGAAAAAATCTCAAAATTTTGATTCCAAAAAGATTTCTTGATTCCAGTGTTTGAAATCAAAGAGGAGCTTTGAAGTTGATACTTTGTATTTATTTATTGTTGCTTCAAGCAACCGACTCTCAAATGCTTTGGAATCGACTCTTGGACTATTGTTGATTTGACTCACTGTTTAGTGAGTCGACTCAGTATTCGAGGAATCAACGCTTGGATCTTTTGTGGAAATGACTCGTTTTCTAGTGAGTCGTGGCTTTTAACGCCTTTTTTTTAGGGAGTTAACTTTTTTTGGGATTGTCTCATAATTTCAATGTGAACCGAAAGAATCACGGTGACTCGATGACTTTTTTCCGTACAAGTTATCTAAAAATATACACGGCCGCTCAAAAGTTTTGTGATCACTCGCAAATTTCTTTTATTTTCTACATTAACTACCACCATACAGGGGGGATTTCAAAACTATGAAATAACACATATGGATTCCGGTAATTATATAACAACAACAACAACAACAGTCAGTTGTCTGATCAGCGGTTCTGGAACAGTTCTTGCGAGAACAGTATTGTGTCGTGTGCATTTGTAAAACCCATCAAACTCCATGATGAAACTGTCTCTCATGAAGACCTTCCCAGGAAAGCAAGACCAAAACTGACCTCTGCTGCAGAGGAGAAGTTCATTTAGAGTCACCAGCCTCAGAAATCACCAATTAACAACCAGCACCTCAGATTAGAGACATTATGAAGGATTTACAGAGAATAAATAGCAGAAACATCTCAATATCAACTGTTCAAAGGAGATTATTGTGTATTTTGGAGAAAACGCCTTTAGCATTGATTTATAGTGTAGAAAGAAATAAAAATCAGGAAACACCATTAGAAAAAAAGTTAGAAAGCGATCCCAAACTATCGTGTGCGTTAAAGTGAATGTTTTTGATCTTGTCTATTGAACATATTTAAACAACTTCAAAGGTGATTAAAACAAATAGAATAATTTTCAAGAAACAATGCTATTGTAATTTTTTTCTCTCTTTTGTATTAAGTGAAGGAAACAGCATTGAGTGAATCATAACTGTGTGTGCGTGTGTGTGTGTGTGTGCTCAGGCAACGATGAGGTGAAGCGCGGCATCCTGCTCATGCTCTTCGGCGGAGTCCCGAAGACCACCATGGAGGGGACGTCTCTGAGGGGCGACATCAACGTGTGCATCGTGGGAGATCCCAGCACAGCCAAGAGCCAGTTTCTCAAGTAAGAAACACAATACTGTCACATTACGCTCGTTAGATTTAACAGGTTTTACGCTGACGTTGATGTAATAATATCTGTCTAATTACGAGGTGGTTAATGTAAGTATGTTGCTGTTTGGAGCTGGATGTGTTTATTTAATCACTCACAAATAATTCGGTCATTTCGAGGCTCGTCCTGATGGCGCTCTTGTCTCTGATTCAGGCACGTGGAGGAGTTCAGCCCGCGCGCCGTGTACACCAGCGGGAAAGCGTCGAGCGCCGCAGGTCTCACCGCCGCTGTGGTCCGGGACGAAGAGTCGCACGAGTTTGTCATCGAGGCCGGAGCTCTCATGCTGGCTGACAATGTAAATATAATAATAATAATAATAACAGGAAGTGATAATAAAATACACAACATTCAGTTTCAATCTTAACACATGGCAAAATATATAAACTCTCTGACAAAAAGGATATAAATTTAGACCTTAAAAACAAGAAACATTAAGAGTAAACAAGGGGCCAAAAACAAGAGTTAAAAATAAGAAATATACAAAATAAAAACATTTCCAAATAATTTTGTAAAAAATAAATAGTTGAGAATGAGATTCTTTGATCTATATTGTTAATCATTTTACACTTTGGCGTCCAAGTGGTTACTAATGTGGTAGATTTAAATGTTTGTGTGTGTGTGTGTGTGTGTGTGTAGGGCGTGTGCTGCATTGACGAGTTTGACAAAATGGAGACGAGAGATCAGGTGGCCATCCACGAGGCCATGGAGCAGCAGACCATCTCCATCACCAAAGCCGGGGTCAAGGTGAGGGGTTAAAGGGCGCAAAGCCTGAATTTTTTGGCTCATACCAGCTTTTATCACCAAGCTGGACAAGATGTTTTGTGTGTGTATTTGTGTGTGTGTGTTGAATTCTTACATCGTGTCTTCCCTCGCAGGCCACACTGAACGCCCGGACGTCCATCTTGGCCGCGGCGAACCCCGTCGGTGGGCGCTACGACCGCTCCAAATCGCTCAAGCAGAACGTCAACCTGACCGCGCCCATCATGTCCCGCTTCGATCTCTTCTTCATCCTGGTGGACGACTGTAACGAGGTGCGTTGGCCAGCGTTAACTTTAACGTAAATACGTACGGACTAAAAACACCCACAGTCTCAAAACTGCTTTAAAAGTTTTAAAGTTCTAGCATTGGAGATTCCTTAAACATTCCGTAAACATTGAACTCTGTTCCTCTATGTGTCCTGTTCCTCAGGTGACCGATTATGCCATAGCCAGGCGTATAGTGGACCTGCACTCCAGGATCGAGAACTCCATCGAGCGTCTGTACACTCTGGACGAGATCCGGAGATACCTGCTGTTTGCTCGCCAGTTTAAACCGAAGGTGAAGAAAAGTGCTGAGCCTCACACACTTGTTTCGCGTCAGTGGAAAGACAAGCGAAGCCAGTTTACATGTCTTTTGTGCAATTTATTGGAGACAGAGCACCGTTGGTCCCAAGAATGTTAGCAAGAAGAAAACGGAGCTGCTTTCAGTTTGGCTTTTAAAGCAGACGGTGCCGAGAGGAATCACAAGTTCATCGTAAATTGAGCTTTAATGTCTATTTATTTCATATTTTATTTCATTTTACTCATCTTTTCTAAATAAAAAAAAATTATGCCAAAAAATGTGATGGAAATCGGTAATATCGGTAATATTTTTGGGCGGCTGGAACGGATTATCTGCATTTACATTATTTCCGATGGGAAAATGCGTTTCGTAATACGAAATTTCACCTTAAGAACTGATTATTAAATTTGTAAATTTGTGCTGGTGTATTAGCTAAGAGAAAACGTTTAGTCATCTTTAGTGCTGAAGTAGTGCTTTGTGGATTTATCCTTATTGAGGTAAGGGTGTGCAAACTTTTGCACTCATGTAGAGCTGGGAAATACTATCATATAATGTCGCTATTGTGGTAAATTACGTCTGATACTTTCCTTTCTTTGTTTAATATTAAGTAATAACTTTTGTATACATTTGGGTAACGTGTGTGTGTGTGTGTGTGTTCTATCAGATCTCTAAAGAGTCTGAGGATTTCATCGTGGATCAGTACAAGCGCTTGAGGCAGAGGGACGGCACCGGCGTCACTAAATCCGCCTGGAGGATCACCGTGCGCCAGCTGGAGAGCATGATCCGCCTGTCCGAGGGCATGGCCCGCATGCACTGCTGTGACGAGGTGGGCGGGGCTACGGACCCAAAACACACCTTTTCATATATATATATATTTTTGTACATTGTGTTCTGTGACCCAGCGTCCTCAGACCGCGTCTCTGCCTGATTCAGGTGCAGCCCAAACACGTCAAGGAGGCCTTCAGGCTGCTGAACAAGTCCATCATTCGGGTGGAGACGCCCGACATCAACCTGGACCAGGAGGACGAGGAGGCCATGGAGGAAGACCAGGAGAACTCGGTGAACGGTAAGCAGTTCCTGTCTGTTTCTTCTCTACGCTTGCTGTCTAAAATCTACATAGTGGACCAGAACACCAGACGTTATTCGACTTGAGACGCTCATTTATCCAAGACAAGATGTTAGTTTATGTTTTAGGTGTTTTACATTTAAATAAACAATAACAAAGCAATAACACTGGTAAATACATGTATTGGTAAAAACAGCGGCACCTCAGGATACGAATTTAATCCATTCCAGCGGCGAAAATCTCTTATTGTGAAACGCATTTTCCCATAGGAAATAATGTAAATGCAGATAATCTGTTCCAGCCACACAGAAATATTACCAGTTTCCAACACTGTAATCATATTCTTGCATAAAAAACAATTAAAACATTTAGAAAAGACGTGTAAATGAAGTAAAATATGAATTAAAGGCTCACTTAAGCTTAATTTATGATTCCTCTCGGCACCGGCTGCTTTAAAAACCGAAACTGAAAGCAGCTCCCTTTTCTTCCTGCTAACATTTTTGGGACCCGTCGTGCTGCTCTGTCTTCACTAAATCCCAAAAATATATAAACTCCTTTCCGTAACCCCATGAGTACTCAAGTCAAGTGCCTTTTTTTTTGTAATTCACCCGTGTCCTCTTTGCTCCAGGTAACGACGCACCCAACGGCCACGTGGACTCTCCCGTGAACGGAGACGTGAACGGGCACGAGCACACCAACGGGGTCAACGGTGAAAACCACAGCGGCAAGTCGTCTCTGCGTCTCTCCTACGCCGAGTACAGACGCATCTCCAACCTCATCGTGCTGCACCTGCGCCGCTCCGAGGAAGGTGAGAACGCTGGGTTCTGATCGGTCAGAAGATAGTGATTTATTTGTTTATTTATTTAAGTAACTCCTCCTCGATTTGTTTTCCTGTCACAGCAGGAGTGTTTAATTACTTAATTACCTTGTGTGTGTGTGTAGGTGAGGATGAAGAAGCCCTGAAGAAGAGCGCAGTGGTGAACTGGTACCTGAAGGAGATCGAGTCTGAGATCGACTCCGAGATGGAGCTCATCCACAGGAAGGCCGTGATCGAGAAGGTCATCCACAGACTCGTGCATTACGTAAGACGGCTTTTAAAATTAGTTTTAAGGAAAGCTTTAAGCTCCACCCACTTCATCATCCACACCACAGTTTCTTTTTATAAACTTCATGAAAGTCGAAACCGCATTTGTGTAAATAATTACAGCTCGTGACGATTAATTGTTATATTTAACAATGCTGGCTTAATTTCTTTCCTCGCACAAAAACAAGTTAACGTTTTATATCCTTCTAACAGCCTTGATGATGTTTCTTGCGGTTTTTCAGGACTACATCCTCATCGAGCTGTCACAGTCGGGCCTGAAGGGCTCCATCGAGTCCAGCGTTGGGAGGGACGCACAGGACGAGGACGTCACACTGGTGGTGAATCCTAACTACACGCTAGAGGATTAAAATTTTTAATTCAAAGAATGTGACTGTTATTGGACGGAGGCCGAGGACGAACGTGAGACTAGGGTGATTTTCCTGAAGCTCGGATTCGGGGACTGCGTGTGTGTGCGTGTAGATCTTTAGGTCAAAGGCTGTATGGAGAGAAGCCTCTGCAAATGTTGTAAATATGTTTCTTGATGTTTGTTTTAAAGATAAATGTTAGGAGAAATTTTCTTGCTTTTAAAAAAGTCAGTTTTTTTCTTATCATGATGCTAGAAAATGTTGGCCTGGATTTTGTTCAATATTTTAATAAATAAAAATTAATGTTTTTCCAACAGTGTTGTATAAGTTGATCACATTTGTTCCAACAAAACAATTTGTGTATTTGCAAAGTTTGTGACAAAAAATGTGGAACAGCAAAAAAAAAGTGTCTGAAGTTTGGTAAGTAGAAAGAAAGGAAGGTATAAACAAAAACAAACAAACAAGTAAAATATGGTGAGTAGTGTATAATTATAAGAATATGTGGGATTTTAAAAACCTAGCTGGTTTTTATTTTATTTATTTATAAAAATATATAAATTTATAATTATTTATATATTGGATTTGATAAAATATAATTATTACAATTACTTGCAGACATTTTATTGTAACTTTATATAGGAACTACTGTATATTTACCCTTCACAGTTTATATGCTTTTTAATTAAATATTTTAATTTGTGATCAAATCTTAAAGACTAAAACCTGCACACTAAAATAAAGGTTTCTTTATAATCATTAAATGTTTCAATTTTAATTAGAACGAGTCTAAATTCATTCTAATTAAGGAAGTGTTTAAGATATTTAAAACAGCTTTTTTAAATATGCGTTTTTATGTGTTCACCAGAAGATGGCGCTAATGCAACAAACTGCTTATAACCAGAGAAAACAACGTCGACAAAAAAAGAATTTACGCACTTTAATCGTTTAAAAGTGCCGGTTATTAATTTACTTGCGTATGTTTGATGTTTGACAAAAGTGACATTTTCAAAAAGTTAACTGACATTTAAATTTTTTTTAAATAAAACGGACAAAATTAAAAGAAGCCCTGGGATGGCTAGAAACAGAGAGGGCGGATGGAGGCTGAGGTGGAACACGAAATGGCGGAAGTCACAGCGAGAAACCTGAAAGGAACGGCGGCTAGACACAACTGCTCCGTGAATGGAACAGAGAAGCGTGAGTGGGGAGATAGCGAAGGGAGTATGGATGTAGCAAGTGAAGTGGAGAGTGAAAGATCATCAGGAAATTGCT
>JAQMYJ010000037.1:35393929-35404612 GCA_030014305.1 Clarias laeviceps
ATATAATTATTATTATTATTTATTTATTTTTTTTAATAAAAGGGAGGTTAACCTCAGAAACTGTAGAACCTGAAGACAGGAACAGTAGTTTGGTACCAAAACAGAGAAAGACAGTTATGATGGACCTGAAAAACCTGTATTTATTTATTTATTTATTGGATCAGTTTTGTTGGGGAAAAAAAAAAATCAATGTTAGCCTAATACCAAAATCTGCTTCTTCCAAACCCTTAGACATCATCAAAGTCTGACATTTCCAAGGTCATTTCAATATTCAGGACACGTCTCACATGTGAGTGTAAATTATCCACATCTGTCCTGTGCTGTGTCTCTCAGTGACATGACGATGGAAGTGTCCAGTAGGTCACGTTACTCTACATCTTATTCTCGCTCGTCTTCCTGGTCCCTTAAAGCCCAGACCAGCCTTCCTTAAGACACCCATTGCATCCTTCACTGGTCTTGTCTTGTCTCTCTTCTGTGTCTTGAACTCTTTGTCCTGTGTCTGCTTTATCCGGCGCTTCCACACACACACACACACACACACACACACACACACACACACACACACACACACACACACTCTTCTCGACAGTATCGCTCTTTAGTCTTTAGGTGGAGTTCTGTGAGTTACATCACCACATTTCCTGCCAGCTTTCCTGTCCTTTAAACCCGACTAGTTCTTGGTGTTAATTAGTGCATCGTATCATGATGTAATAAATATTAACACAATATTTTAATTAACATTTGGCTTCTCTTCAACTTCACAGTATAGAATCCTCTTTGTTCACTCCTCGTTTATTATGTTCTCATTCTTTTGTGTATGTATACGCTGAGCTGTTGTATGTAACGTATATGTATTATTATTATAAATAAAATAGTTAATATTATTTGAGTTTTGCATGAAAAATAATCAGTGTTTCACAATCCACAAGTTATAACAGACTGATTTGTCTGATTATATTATTATTAAAGCAAGTTAGGTTTGTCCTGAGTGTTATTCTCGCCTATAGTCCTAAAGAGATAACAGTCTTCACCTTCTGCCCCATCCTCCTTTTCTTACCTTTTTTATTATTATTATTATTATTTATTTATTTTTATTTTATGTTTTCTTATTTATGATGTTTATTCAGCCAGCATCAGGATGTTACACACTCCTCCCATGTGTGTGTAGGCCGGTTATATATGATTCTTAATGATTTCATACAGAACAGAAGAATGAAATCTGTGAGACTGTACAGTGCAGTATATATTCACAGTGTTATGTGATGTAATGATCTGTGGTTTATTCTGTGGCATTTCATAGAGTGAGTGATTTTACGTGCATTTAATGTGAGTGAGAAAGACGTCCCCTGTCAGTCACAAACCAGAATCAGGGAAACAACGAGGCTAATTAACCTACATGGTGACATGAAAAAAATGCGACATGCAAACAAATGACAACTGATCGCACGAATGTTATCATAGTTCAGAACTTTTATTTTATTATATTTTATTTTTGTCTGCTCGGTTTTACGAACATTTGTAGATAAATCGCGGAAGTAGCTCACGTGTATTGTACAATAAAATCGACGCTGCAGTGCACCAGATACCAATATTTACAATTACATATAGTATTCTCCGTGTGTAAGTAAATCGGGGGCTTCACCAGTTTCAATGAATCAGTCCGGGAGCACGATGATAGAAAATTTCTGTCCTGATGGTGAATAAACCTAATTTAAGAAAAACCCTCAACAAAACGGAGTTCACAGTGGAAAACAGCTCTGAGACAGATTGACATGTGGAGAAAGTGGACAGAAATTTAGTCAAGTGGATTTACATTGTATATTCGTGTCAAAAGGCGTATGAGACTCACTTTGTCGGACTTAAGAACAAATCCGACTTATGAACTTGCTCGCGGTAAGGAACTCGTTTGTAAGTCGGGGACAACCTGTAATCTAACCTGTAATATTTATTTCCTGTATATTTCACTGAATCGACCCCCAAAAATACGGAACGAATGGCTTTCCATATTAGTTCAATATGGAACTTGTCTTTTAGTTTCACGTTACTTTATGTGATGGTTTGAAACCCTGTGAATGCTAAAGGTTCGAGCGGTGCTAATGCAGAACCATCCATAGCAAACATTAATATTGACATTTTAAAATCTTTTTTCAGGTCTTCATCTCTGTTTAAAGACGTCTCATGGACACAGCTCGAGCTTGAGCTCCGGGCGGTGTGTGTTACATCACCGAGCTCTTCACCGCAGCACCTCCTGCTTCCTGAACCCCACCAAGACAGACGCAGCAGAAACCCCAGACCCGGTGAGAAATCCTCGGGATAACCGGGAAGAGAAAGCAGAACAAGAAGGCGAGGAAGATCCCGGACCAGAGTACATTCCTAAGAGGAAAGCGAAAAACTCGATGAGAGCAATCGGATACGCGTGGTGAGTTAAGTTACGCGTTCGATACTGTTGCTCAGAATGCAGCGTGCTTGACTCGTACGGGAGCGGCGAAGTGAAGGGTGGGTGTGTGTGTGTGTGTGTGTGTGATCGATATCTGATCTTCTCTTACAGGATAATTGGTTTCCCTTCCGGTATAATCGGGTTTATTCTGGCTAAAAGGCAAGTGGATAAGAACCGTCTGGAGCAGCTGAGGATCCGACAGAGGATGAAGAAATCGAACGAAGGGGAGTACGAACGTGAACGCTACAGACCAGCAGCTTAGCCACCTGTAACAGGGTTTATTTTGGAAGCAGTGGAGCTGAGTTATATACAAACAACCTGTTAACATCTGTGACAATTTTTTTTTTCTGGATCACAGCTGTATATTTTGAGTCTAATATGTTAAAGAGGGGGAAGTTCATATTTGACCTTTGGAGCTGCAATTTAAGAGTTTTTGCACTTTTTGACCTATTAAGGTAAACTTTCAAATGGTAAAATCTCTAAAATTGCTGAATTCCTGAAAAAAAAAAAAAAAAGTATAGCACAGTTTCTGCAGAGAAGTTTATGGGTAGTTGGTGCAATACCGCCACCTACTGCACTGGAGGCGATGTGGTGCAGCCTCAGCCTACGGCTGCAGGAAAAAGATGATCGCTTTGTACGGAACATGACATTTAAAAATAAAGAATGCATGTTACACAACATTTCAGTGTGTGCTGGAGTTTTGTGTCTAGTTTTTAATACTGTACTTTAAAACCTGTGACACACAATGGGAAAGAAATCGAATAAACAGTCGAGCGTTGCTTCACAGCTCTGGTTCAGTTCTGTGTTGGTCTTCACTTCTCTGTCTCGTGGTGTGAATTTGATGAGAAGAATCGAAGAACGCCGGATTTTGTAAAAAGAAATTCTCTCTGGTGAAGTCAAATATTCCAAAATGAGAAAATATACGCAGTTTGTAGATGCCATGAAGTGTTCAACTTTACCGCTGACACTGGAGACACTTTATCGTAAAAACTTCATATCTACACTTAATTCTTTTTTTTTTAACCTGTTTGTGACAAGTCCACTGTACGAGTCCCTGTAAATGAGTTGTTACTAACTTAAACAATTCTTTTGATTGTTTAAAGCTGCTTTGCGACAATGTCAATTGTTAAAAGCGCTACATAAATAAAATTTAATTGAACTATAGCAACCCTAGTGTATTAGATACTTGTGTTAATAATAATAATAATACAGCATATTTGTAGCATGTCAGTAAAAATGTAACTTTTTACTAAAGGATAGAAAAAGAAATACAGTCCAAGTCTTTATAATCAAAATGGCACCACACACACTAAAATTTTTCTTTCAAAATGTTTTTTCCTAATCTGCAGTTCAGACGTATTATTTTCATAATATTTACATCAGGTATCAAACAATTTATTCTTATTTCAAATTACACAAACTCATCTCTTTGCTTATTTTGTGTCTAGAAACAAAAAACGACTCTGAAAACTCACTGCATTTTGCAGGCAAAAATTTATGCATAATCTTTATTCATGTCGAACAGATACAGTGAATACGTTTGTTAAAAAATTATAATGCTATAATTTCTGATCATGTGTAAAGTTATTTTTATTTACAAACTTCAGTATAGTGTCATTGATAAGTGAATCAAATATCCTAATAGGAAGGTGCAAAATTATTGGCACTCATTTTTACAAAAAAATATGCAAAAAAAAAAACAAAAACAAAAAACACGTAGCACCTCCTACAAAAGCAGTGGTAGCTGTAATAGTGACGCTTGGCGATACGATGGCGTGATATTGTGAGTCTTTTTAGTTGCATATATTAAGATGTACAACATTAAATAAGTCATTTATAGATTTTGTAGTTATATTATGAATATAACAGTTTTTTTTTTTTTTTTTTTACTTCTAAAACTAGTTGTTTTTGCAGTATCACCCAACCCAACGACAGAGGACTGATATTCAAACATAATACATCTTTAAACATCAAAAATAAATGGTTGGATTAAATTATAGTCAGTGCGAAATGCAGTTGAGTGCAAAAGTTTGTTTCCCATGATTTATTTGTTTAAAAACAAACAAAAAAAGTAGTCTTTTATTTACAAATTATTGATTTGATTGAGTAGATGATAAGCGTACTTAAAAAATACTGCCTAAATCTCTAAAAAAAAATTTAGAAAATTAGTTTTGTTCTGTGGGTGCACAAAATTTTGCACTCGGCTATAAAGTGAAAAAAGTAGCTGGGAAAGAGATCATGCATTTCAAGACGTCATCTAATTTGCTGGGTTGAATTCTGGTTCAAATAAAAACCGAATATACAAGTGTTACAGATGTTTTGTTTTAAAAAGTAACGTGTGGAAGATTTTTTTTTTGTAGTTATTAACTTAAGGGTGAAAAAAATTGTGAAACTTATTGTAACATACATTCCATCTTGTTCAAGCATCTTTTTAAAACGTTTATATAATAATAATAATAAAAATCCAATTGATTAAATATGCACAAGATACTGTATGTATAGACCCAACATTAAATTACTTATTAATACAAATGAAATTGCAGCTCATATCAAAACAGAATTAATATACTGTATATATAGTGTGTAAAATTGATTTCCAGCATAACATAATGATGATTTATGGAGTAGACCAGCATCCTAAACTCAGCACAAAAGAATCAGCTGTTTATCCCAAGTGCTTCTGTCCTGATGTTAGAGGAACCCTTAAATCATGCTAACATGTCCGCTAATGTCAGATACATGTTTTTTGCTTCAAATATTCAGTAAAGGCATCGTGATTGTAATTGCATGAATGTCTGACATACGCAAACACTTCGAGGTTGACAGCTGGAGCGCCCCCTATCTTTGAGACGCTCCGATGATTTGCAGGAGGAAAAGGAAGATCTGAACGACGTCGACGTAGATGGAGAGAGCGGCGAAGACGTACTCCTCCGGACTTATCGAGTGCTTCCTGTTCCCGATGAGAAGCTGCGTGTGATAGGCCAGGAACTAGACACCATGAACACCAAAATTTATTTATTTATTTTTTTAAAGTAATGAATTGATGAAGTAATGTTTTTAAAGCAAGAAAATGAGGTTGATTTTTGAACTCACCAACGTGAACACGATCGCTCCGATAGCAGCATACAGCATATGAAGCCACGGGATCTAGAAAATCACATTTACACTTATTAATATTTATAATTTAATTTCAACTTCCAAGCAGAGGGAGAATGTGCTTGAGTAGCTGAACCTTGTGTTATTGTACCGCACTTATCTTTTTAAAAAAAAATTTATTGTATCACTAAAAAAAAAAAAAAAAATCAATCAATACTCAGTTTGGTACTTAGGACACAACCAACACTAAAGAATAAGACCCTGTCCCTGTCATTCTCTTAAATCTGCAGAACTACTAAAGCTTAATATTTTCCTATCTCCACATGCCTTGAACTTTTTTATTCCTCTTAAACAAAATCAACTTGCCAACTATTTCTCTGTTTTTCCTTTTTAAAGTGACATATTGAACATTTTGTCCATTTATAATTACATGTACTGTTGTGGAATGTACCTAGCTGGATCTCAGACATGTAGAGTGACAGGATAAATCCAGTTCCAACCCTGTGACAGTCTTGACCTCCCTAACACCTGGTGTGAATTTGGTGAAAATCTGAATGTTGAAAAGATTTTTGCCCCCCAAAACACAAAGACTAACTTAATTAGATTTTCTACACCTTGTTATTGTTGTATTGTTTTTTGTCTTAGATTTTTTTTGTTGTTGTGTATTTTTTGTCAGATTTTCAGCAAGTTCACACCACACTATAAAATCAGAACTAACATGAGGGTGTAAATATTTTTGTTCCATCACACTACAAGCTGGAGATCCGAGGTTCCGAATTCTATTATGATACACTAAATATTATATACAGGCTGAGCAAAAAGTCTTTCCCTGATTATAAACGCATATTACACAAAACCATGATCTACAACACAACATATGCTGTATTGTAAATTACTTGTACTTTCAAAATCCCTTGGTTTATGTAATGTCACAACATTCAAGTTTCTACCTACCATAGTTTTTAAAATAAGACTGTACCTAATACCATATCATGTGTATGTTAAGAAGAAAACGATGTTATTCTGTTCCAGAATGGTTATAATGTCCTGCATCAAGCAAAGAAAACAACAAAGAAGAACTGCTGGAACTACTGGGTTAAGAACTGTCCAAGTACTACAGAAGCTGGAGGGTTAATGCTGAACCATCATCTTCAAGGAGAAATGTGGTCGGTAATGTTTTTTTGAATGATCGTGATTGGTAATGACTTGCAGTTTGGTGAAATCAAATAAAACAAACAAACAAACAAACAAACTATAGAACAGTAGAAGCATTTCTACATGCACAATGTGAAAGGATTGGGACTAAACAGCTGTGTAGCCTCAAGAAAACCACTCATCAGTGAGACTAATCAGAAATAAGGCTTTAGTTTGCCATAAAAATTGGACTATGGAGAATTGGGAAAAGGTCATATGGTCCAGATTTATCCAGTTCCAGAGTGTATGGTGTATCAGGGTAAGGAGAAAGGCGGATGAAGTGACGCATCCATCATGACTAGTGCCTACTGTACAAGCCTGTGGGGGCAAGTCTTATGACCTGGGGATTCTTCTGTTGGTCAGGTCTAGGTATAATATTATGGGACCACAAAATTGAGGTCAGCTGACGACCTGAATGTCATGAATGACCAAGTTTTTCCATCAATGGATTTTTTTTGCTTCCTTAAGCAATGCCAGGATGCACCAAGTTCAAATATTGAAAAAAAGTGTTTCAGGGAGATTGAGGAAATTAATCATTTTAATCAATTAAGGGTTTTTCATAATAACTGAATCATGTGAATTGTGGAAATGAAAAGTGAAATTAATTACGGTGACTTATATTTAAATACTGAAGTAGTTCAGTCAATTCCAAACATTTTTTTTTAATTCCACTTTGGTTAAAAATGAAATTTCACATCATATCCCGTACTTTCACTTAAGAATCATCAGGCTCCATGTTTTCCACCCCTATATCTAAAATTAAACTCATAACCTTGTGGTTAGTTGCCTAAGGGTTAAGAATTTCACTTACATATTTAAACGACAGGACGATTGCGGTGATGATTCCGGTCACGAAGACGACGATACCCAGGACGCAGAAAAGGCCTCCGCATTTGGTGAAATCCACCTGATGGGGAAATCCAGTTGTAAATGAGCTCAGAAAAACAAAACAGCCAAGATGAAGTCGTCTCTACAATAAACTCATGCAACCTTCGTCTGGAAGCAGAAGACAGTCACGGCGATGCAGACGAGGACGGTGATACCCAGCGCCAGGAACACAGACTTGGTGTCGTAGTAACTGGAATTATAAAGTGCATTTCATCAGAAACACCATGCAGACTAGAGAAGCTATTCAACTGGATTACTGACAGTCAATACACTTTTATAAAGTCATACTATGATTTGGGGTAAACATTTATATCACTGGGTGGGAAGAATGAGACCTAAATGTAATCTTGCCAAAAACAAACAAACAAAAAAAAAGTACAAAAATTGTTAAAGTTATAATAATACCTTTATAAATTGTCAGATAAATTTTTACATGACTTTTATGTAGATTATGGGTAACATATATTTTCCTGTAAATTCATATTTGTTGCATTTAAATAAAATAAACTTGAACAAGCAAAAACACACCGCCCCTGTTGGTTATTGACCGGAAAAAAGTTTAACAAAAGAACAATGTGTGAAAACGCAAGCAAAAACTAAACTGGTGTGAAAACCAGAAGCACTTCACTGTCTCGCTGCAGAAGAATATTTCATACATTCATTTCCTGTTCGGTTTAGCGAATCTCTCTTGAATATACGTTTTTCCAGCCTGTTTTTGCATTTCTACGTTACGTTTTCTTATTTTATTCACCAATAATTTTCTCGAACAACTGTATTTGAGTCTCTAAAGTATTATAAAAGAAAATACTAAACACAGTTCTAGACATTAGTTTTTTATTTTAATATTGGATCTGTGGACCGTTTTAGTCTAATTTGAAGCACAATGATATTTTGAGAACATTATTGCAAATAAGAAACAGTCAGGTTGAAATGTTCTTTCTTTCTTTAACGCCATGCCAGCTTCTATGGCTATATTCATGGCGAGAAGCATTTTTGTTATTTAAATGTAAAAACTGGCTGGAAAAACTTATATTTAACTTATAGAACAGAACAAGGTAATTTCAAGATCAAATTAAGGAACAAATGTCTAGGACTGTATGAACAGTAGTATTTTCTACACAACGGCATAGTATTTGCATAGAACCTACAAACATCCTGCTGTATACTTTAACTCATATCTAGATAAATTTTAATACCTGATACAATATAGATGCTATGCAAATAGTAAAACTACAGAATAAGAGTCTGTCTTGATGAAGGTTTGGAGAAAGACTCGGGAGACAGGCGGAATTTTAGCAGCACTCCAGACAGTTTATTCAGTCCCTGTTTATTTTTTATGCACTTTCACTTTTCATAAAAAAAAAAAAATATATATATATATATATATATAAAATAAAAAATAAATAATAATTATTATTATTATTTTAGGCATCTGAACACTTGAAGCCTTTTCCGAGCCTTTTTATTCACAGATAAACGAATGCACAGAACACAAGCAGTGAGCGAAACAAGACAACACGCAAACAATGACGGATGGAATGTGTTTAATAATGAAAGTGCTCGTGAAAGTGTTTTATTTTCTCTCTTGAAAAATGCAGAATCTGTTGAACCCACTGATTGCCATCTAACCAATCAGATCAAGTTCTACTACTAAGTTTCACTTTCCTTTCAGATTTTTTTTTTTAAAATCCAAATGTTGTTTTAAGATATTCAACATATCTTAACACCCTAATGAATTTTATTTATTTTCATTTGAGTGATATGAGCCTGAGGCTTCTCACACATAAGCTGTGACTGATGCTCAGGGGAAATTATACTTAGTTTTAATGGGGATTAGTTGTTTTAAATCGTACTCGTGTTCTTGTACACGCCCAGGCTCGATGACTGAGATAATCATCTCCTCACTGCGCATCTGATGATCACTAAAGATGGTAATAATTACGCGCATTATGCTCGACTTACTGTACTTAACATACGCCAGTAGTGAAAACTGATTCTTCGTTTTGTACAGAACCATATTAAAAGCACTGAATGACTGCGCTGTCTATCGTATTTAACATATTTACTGAACGGTGAATGCCACTGAGCTTATGTCAACACACTTGACTCTTTCCCTAAATACACACCCTGCTCAACAATGCCTGACATTTATAGGTTGTGAATGATTCAGTGTCACTGTGTTTAAAGCTGCACTCAAACAGCAGATGTCAGGTCGACCTACTTACCTCGATATGCTTCCGGTCATATAGGACAAAGCCAGGGTCTGAGAAATAAATGAGAGAAGGACGTCACTTTCTCAGTAAAAGCCGCTACGGTACTGATTTCCTGCTCTGAAATACTGAACAGCGCTTCGGAAATAAAATGCATTCGCTATTTCACTGGATGCTTCTTCATGACAGAAAGCAGAATCGCATGAATATTTTATGATCAAGGCCATCATTTCGCCACCCAACTACAGGAAATATTACAAACTTTACAGACTTTCTTTCCCGAGCCTGGCCTATAAACATACACACTCTCGCCAGTGTAGAAGGAACACAGGAACCCTGATCAGAGTGAATGAATTAAGTAACTGCTTTTAAATGTTGAAGGAAAAAAAAGGAAATGTTTTCCATTACAGACTCGGCTACACCCTGCCAGAGAAATGACTCAGCACGTCTGCACTCACGAAAAGAGCGAGCAGAATAAGGTTCCAGGGGAAACGCCTCCTGTATGGTCGGAGAGAGAGAGAGAGAGAGAGAGAGAGAGAGGGAGGGAATGTTGGAGTGTTGGGTATAAACTCATATCACTATATAAAATAACTAATCCTTATTTAACATTTAAAATAAACAAAACTTCATATATGATGACATACAGCTGGATGGATATTACACAATTATAAAATAAAAAAAATGAAGTGTTTACCCACCTGGGTCCCTTACAGCAGACGAGCACGAGGTGTGTGATGATGTACACGGCACTGTAAAGCCACACACACACACACACACACACACACACACACACACACACACACACACATATATATACATGTTTGTCTCCGGCCAAAGTGTCTCACCCGGGTACAACCG
>JAQMYJ010000037.1:35406644-35425330 GCA_030014305.1 Clarias laeviceps
CCCGCAGTGCTACCACCTGCTAATGGCTACCAATACGCATTTCAAAAATTCCCGTTATTCTGTGTCACCTTGTATTTGCGCTGTTAGAGGAAACTGGAGAACACAGAGGAATCGCACCAAGCGCAAGGAGAACACAGACACAGGAAGCGAATCTGAAGGTGTGAGGCGACAATGCTAACCACTATCGTCTCCTGTATCAACTAATGTACTGTACATACATGTAAATCACATGTAAAGCAATAGCATGTTAAAGTAAAGAGGAAACTATGCTTACTATGAAACCCAGTAGACTGCTGGATTCTGCCTGACGAAGCTCTGCACCGGTTGTCTGAAATGCAGAATAATAAAAAAGCAAGTTACAAAAACGACTGAGAAGCTCAAACTCACTTCCCAAACACACAGACACGTATTCAGCACACATGAGGACTCACACAAAAGTGAAAACGGCCACGATGCCGACGGTGACGAGGAGCTGAGCTGCGAGGATCAGGTACACCTGATGGGACAGGACAGAAATATCACCAACAAGAAAACTCAAACTTTTGAAGAAGATTTTGCTTGAAACATGGAAAAGTCACACGATCTTCTGCCATTTTAGGTTATGGTTTAAACGCAAAAAAATGGCAGCTGTTACGCTGGTGTACATTATAAGGGTTTTAATAGTAGATGCAAAAAATAGTTCCGTATTAAACATGTAATGTAGAGCACTTAGTGCCATGCAATTACAGGAAAATAATCAACTTTAAAATGGTACGCTGAACAAGACACTCCTTCCAAAAGTACTTTTCTGACCTGCACTAACCCCGTCAGTGCTACAGTGCTGATCAATCAGAATCAGGAATTGCACAGAATAGTTCTTAACGCTCTAATGATGAATAGAAAGCATTAGCTCTTACTTTGCGAATGAAAGCATGGCGGATGTCGATGCTCTCCCATCCTCCTGTCGTGGTGAAGCCGTCATCACCTGCAACGTTACCAGACGTACTGTCAGTTCATGCTAGTCAGGTTGTATATCGTGAACGTGAAGCTGAACAATTACAGTTGCTTAGTTACTTTTGTCAAACCCTTCTATACCGGTTAAATAGATTCAAATCTGGCAACGTTATCATGCAAATTATCTCATGCTAACTCGTAGTTTTACAGCAAGTACCTTACGGTTGTTATGTGGACGTTCTGCACACATGCGACGTCAGTCATAACATCAAGTACCGTTAACTGGAATTAAGCTTCTGTGTACAGTATTTTCGTTTGAGGTGGATTTCAGAGCCAAAAAATAACAGAAGGATTACCTGATGCTTAAAAAATTAAATTTCTTATAATGTGGCCTCAGACAAACATGTGATTCGGTAGCGTTCATTAGCATTAGTGTTAGCGCTAGCTCATTCAGTGCTTTAATTGCAAATGAGACAACGCTATGGAACATGCTGTGCTCTATACTTCATAAAAGAAGGCCCTTAACCTTTTCTTCCCCAGGGGCGCCATATACTGGTTGACCCCACGCTCTGACCTCAGCTACAAACAAGAAGCTGGGATATGCGAAGAATAAGGAATTTCACTGTGACAAATAAAGGCTGAGCTTAAAATGGAAAGCTAGTGTGCTATGTAGGGTGTACAATCCCTTGTTCCACACACTAAGTAGTGCCCTTGATCAGGGGTTAGAGAGGGATTTGGGATTCAGCCTTGTGCTAGAAGCCAGTTAGCGTTGTAACTCATAACAACACAAAGGGTTCAGAGGCGATTCTGAACAACTTGGAAGCGATCACCAAGAACTAACTATTGTTTAAGATGACATAACGTTAACAGATGTGTTTTCTGGCATCTGGTAAGTGACGTCCCTTTTGCCATCCAGAAGTGAGCGGGACTATGGCAGACCGATGTTGTGACGCAAAGGGTCAATGAAAAGAACGTGATCACATTATTTTGGGATGCGTTTTAAGAGCGTAGAAACAAGAAGAAGATTCCCCGATAACAAAGTAAAAGTTCAGTGCTTTAATTTCCAGTTTGCTAAACCAGAACCTAATTCTACACCCTGTTTCATGTCTAATATCTAGTATTGGTTCCATGTATGTTGCTTAAATGGTCTAATTCCCAAACTATATTTCTTCGGATAAAGAAAGCAAAATGTGTCACAGAATCGTGACCTTGCTTAAGTAAACATTTGCATCGTTTCTTTGATCCGTATCCATATGGACCTGGCCCTCACCTGAGTCAGGCATGGGCATCACTGGTGGGATTATGGGAGGCATCGGCGGTGGGTATCCTTGACCAGGGTGTCCTGGTTGTGGTGGGTATCCTTGACCAGGGTGTCCTGGTTGTGGTGGGTATCCTTGACCAGGGTGTCCTGGTTGTGCTGGGTACCCTTGGCCAGGTAGTCCTGGTTGCGGGGGGTACATTCCAGGCTGCCCAGGGAAAGGGGCAGAGGGCTGGGAATAGGGAGGTCCAGGGTAGGGTCCAGGCTGTGGATGTCCTCCATACGGAGAGTAATCGTAGGCTGGTGGGGGTACGGCGGGCCCCGGTGCACCACCGTGGGGATTTGAAAGCAGCCGTGACTCGTCATAGCCCGGGGGGAAGTCTGATCTGGACATGCTGACTCAGAGATTCCTGCGTGACACACAACAAGAGAGAGAAAAACAAAGAAAATGAGATGTGTCTGTGTTCATTTTTAATAGTATTAGCGCTTTCTTCTCAAATTTCCACACAAAATCTCCAAAGTGCTGCACGTGTCTTTGATTACAGACATAAAAGGAGTACAGGAACTGTTTGAGGAACTCTGGAACTCCAGAACTCTGGATCGCCATCACTGATTTTAAAAATCGATATAATGCATATACTAAGCGAAAAAAAAATTCTGTTCTAACCAAGTCAGAACCTCCTGGCAGAGGCAACCAGGATTTGAATTAGCAGTGTTGATGACGCGCATATAAAAGATTAAGCCACACCCACAATGCACCTCTCAACACTATATATTAAAAGCAGGAGAATTTTTAACATGGCCAGACCAATATTTATACAACTTTTAATATTTATATATTTTTTACAGATTTCCTTGGAAACACAACTAGAACGTTATTTATATTTGTCGTACCCGTACAAAGTATTAGTTTTTACACTCCCTTTTTTCGTATGTTGTGTTGCTTTAACCTTTCGTGAACGAGAGCTGGAATTTCTGGTTTATACTGTATACGTTATGTTGCTTAGCGAACCGATGTCTTTAAACTATTAGTGTATCTTTGGGGTCATTCTATAAACAGAACATTTGGTGTAAAACCTGATGCATTAATACAAAGTTCAGCAGTTGCAGGTTTGCAAACAATTTTAACTGTGGCTCAGCCAATCAGATTTTAGAACCAAGTCTATGAATTTTTATAAGAAAATGTTTATTCAAACTCAATTTATCGTTAGCCAAAACGAATAAACAAACTGAAATAAATTTTAAAACATGATGTGAACGCACTGGGCATTTTCAAAGCCTGCGATTTGCCTGTACAAACTAAACAAAAATCTAATTATAATAATTCAATATTATATGCTGCAAAAAGTGTGGTGCTGTGAATCAAATGTACTTTTTGTAATTTTTTGGGTGTTGTGATTTTAAATTCAATTCAATAGCACTATTATTCCTACAGGACTTCTTACAAGTATTAAAAACTAATAAAAATATCTAATATGCTGCGTAACTTGTGTTGTTCAATTTTTCTTAGATGTATGTTTTTTCTCTCAGGTTTTCCAGCCTATTTTCTGCACCACACTCCAGTCAAGTAGGTGGCAGTATTGCACCAATTACATATAAACTTTAAAGTAGAATACACAGCGATACTCTCGCTAAACGCAGGCAATGCAAACAGTTTCCGTGTTCTACACAGATTGCAGTGTATTCTTAAAGAATCTTTAAGTGCAAAGTTCTTGTTTTATTGAAACACTTTTATTTTGGGATTGATTCAAGGAAAAAAAAATGCTTAAAATCTGTAAAATTATCTGAACAAGAAATTTTATGGTTAAAAAAAAAGTAGTAAAATATGTCGATAATTTTTAATTATCTTGCATTCGGTTTGATGTAATCATATTTTTAGAAATTGTAGATACTATGACTGATATTATAATTATAGATATTATTTGCACGTGCAGTGGTAACTCAGCAAACAAACCCCCCTAATTAAGAATTTTCGCCTTAAGAACAGACAAGAATTTTTCCTCGGCATACGAAGCATTTTTGGCTTACGAGCGAATGAACCGAGCGCCGGCTAAGTTGCTCCTACTGTACCGTACGCCCGGGAGACGTTCAAAACATGTTTGCCTCAGTGGAATTTCAAGCGAAGCCAGTTTACATATTTTATTTTGTAACTTTTTTGCATTTTGTGCAAGATTTGGTGAAAACTTAACACCACGGGTCGCATGAATGTCAGCAAGGACGTTAGCAAGAAGAAAACGGAGCCGCTTTCAGTTTGGTTTTTAAAGCAGCCGGTGCAGAGAGGAATCATAAATTAAGGTTAAGTGTGGTTTAATGTCTATTTATTTAATATTTTACTTAACGTTTTAATTGTTTTTATATGCAAAAACATGATTATAGTGTTGGAAATTGGTAATATTTGTGGGCAACTGGAACGGATTATCTGCATTTACATTATTTCCTATGGCACAATGTGTTTCACAAAATGAAATTTCACCTTAAAACTCGCCTCCGGAACGGATTAAATTCGTATGCTGATGTAAAACTGTAATTGTTGTGCAGTGTAGCTATAGTATGTTAATTCTTGCACTCTTGCTTGATTACAGAAGCAGGGCTTTGGTCGTCTTAGCCTCTTTATCAGAATCTCTTTCTGGCTTTCTGTACCATGGCTTTCTTTTACATTTTAGTTCAAATTTATTTTTATTATACCATAACAACAGGTTTCTCGCTTTTCTCCAAACTTTAGAACCAGAGCAGAACAGCAAGAGAGACACACGAGTGCAAAACTCTCCGCACGCTGCAGTACCGCATGTGAAACAGATCATCCTACAGCGTTCTCCTGTGTTAGAGCTGTGCTTGTGGACAAACCCTTGGCAAGCTTTAGACACTTGTACACATTCCACATTAGTGCGAGTTCTCGAGTTCCCCGTGAGTCATCGCCTAAGCACAGCACTCCATGGAGCGGGTTCAGATCTTCCTGTTGTCACAGCGGTGTAAAGTAAACCAGCAACGGCAAAACTTGGTCCAAAAAAAAAAAAAAAAAGGTGACGTCATTTCCAACTGAAACCAACTCAGAGCCGACTGCTCCAGGACCTCTGGACGCTCTCAGCTCAACACATACTGTAGGTTTCCTGCTGCTTTCAGCACTTGGTTTATTCCTCGTTTCACAACGACAGCAAAAAGGTCATGAATGACACTAATGACTAATTGTGTAACAACACAAACCCTGTCCCACTACACAGCTACATGATGTCTTTAAAAGAGAAAGTGGCACTATGGGTATACTGTAAACAATAAGAAAAGACAATATGAACACTGATATGTGTCCTGATACCGATACGTTTGATTTCTTCATGAGAAAATTCACAAACAGGACAAAATTGGAACGTTTATATATATATATATATATATATATATATATATTTTTTTTTTTTTAAGAAATAAAAAAAAATTATTTAATAAATAAATATTGAAATAAATATAAAAAAATGTCAGTACATAGAATTCTAGAAAAAAAAAATTGGATTTCTTTAAAAATGAAGTAAATAAATAAATAAATAATAATTAAAATAATTCACTAATTAATCAAGGGTTGTTCTTAAAGCCAAATAAAAAATTATATAAATAAACTACATGTGACGATATAAAAAGAACAGCTGCTTATACTTTATGGAACATTAAATAAAAGATTAAGCCACACCCACAATGCACCTCTCAACACTATATATTAAAGCAGGAGGATTTTTAACATGGCCAGACCAATATTTATACAACTTTTAATATTTATATATTTTTTACAGATTTCCTTGGAAACACAACTAGAACGTTATTTATATTTGTCGTACCCGTACAAAGTATTAGTTTTTACACTCCCTTTTTTCGTATGTTGTGTTGCTTTAACCTTTCGTGAACGAGAGCTGGAATTTCTGGTTTATACTGTATACGTTATGTTGCTTAGCGAACCGATGTCTTTAAACTATTAGTGTATCTTTGGGGTCATTCTATAAACAGAACATTTGGTGTAAAACCTGATGCATTAATACAAAGTTCAGCAGTTGCAGGTTTGCAAACAATTTTAACTGTGGCTCAGCCAATCAGATTTTAGAACCAAGTCTATGAATTTTTATAAGAAAATGTTTATTCAAACTCAATTTATCGTTACTCTGATCACAAATGCTAGAAAAAAACATGTTGAGGCCACATTTTACTACACTAATCCCTTCTGTGAACTTATTGTCTATTCTTATTGTCCATCTATCCATCTTTTCTTCCCCTTTAATAATTTACACACTTTCATGTTACAACTGATAATTTAAAATAAAAACCTCACACACACTCTCGCTCACACTCGATATTCTCACCTACACTTCCTGACATGACTACACAATGCCCAGATTCCAAAATAGTGCCCTAGGTAGTGTGTAGGGCGAGATATCTGACAGAGCAGGTGTTATGCACCTGACATTGTAATGCAACACGTGAGCGACATGTCGTAACATGACGTGTGTCCTGACTGTGAGAGTAAGTCAAACCCAAAGGCAAATGAATCCGGGTGTAGCTGTGGTTTGAGCTTGGAGTTAGATTCTGCAGTTTATACTGTAAAGAGACACCGGGAGGATCGTCTCTGCTAATAAGTCTCCGCATTCAAGTCTCCGTCTGTTTCAAGACATCCACCACTCGCCTCGTAATACAGAAATATTGGCACCATTCATGTACCCAAAATCATCTTAGTAACACTGGCTAAAGAGCATGTGGTATAAAATGTATTATTATTATTATTATTGTTGTTACAATGTACATTCATTTTCACTTTGAACAAAATACCATAAGAGTGCCAAGTCTCTTCCTGAAAGATCCATCACAGATAACGATCCACCCTCGCAGAACATGACCAGCGTCTTTACTGTTATGGCGTCTTTACTTTTACTTTCCTTCCACACTATCCTACTGGAAGATGTAACTAGTTACCCATCAACTTCATGGCAGAGGCAACCAGGGGTTCATTTAAAGGTCACGTCTATGACTATTTCTTTAACAAATTAACACAAGTCTCAGAGTTCCCCCAAAGTGTGTGTGTGTGTGTGTGTGTGTGTGTGTGTGTGTGTGTGTGTTAAAGTGCTAGCCCCTTAGGTAATGTATTTTTTATAGCTTAGACTCCCTTTATTTCACTCCTCCATCAAACGCACCGTTTCAGTATCTATGTAAATGAGCTGCTGCAGAGACACGCCCCCCAGAGCTCAGCAACCACCTGGGGGAGGGGCCCTTAAATATTAAACACATTAGGTGCTAAATATGGAAAACATACATGCACAGAGCGTTTAACTGGATGAAATACAACATTAAAATGAGAGTACACACACACTATACATATATAGTATACACACACACACACACACACACACACACACACACACACAGTATATCGATACCAACACTGTCTCATAAGCAGCGATCGGAGACACAGTCAGCAGTATTAAGTCCTGATGTTGCTAAGACACAGAGCTACACTAATGACTATGTTGTAAAACGAAGTGAATTTATAAACTCCTCCGTTCCTCTTGTGTTCCCCTCGGACATTCTTCCCCAGACTGACTGCTACACCTGAGCGTATGCTGAGGATTATGGGATACACAGTTATTCAATAAAGCACACAAGTACTCTTTGTACTCTATGAGAGTCTGACACACCCGCAGGGAGTGTAACTATTATATTTACACTCAGGAGACAGAGAATGGGAAAATCTTAATGTGTCACAGCTCATAGAAACTAGAAACATGTTTAGAGCTTTTCATTCAACTAGAATAAGATAAAATGAAATGAGTTATTATTTCCCTCTTTATGCCTCTGATTTTTCTAATTCCGAACGTGTGGACTGCAAGCATGACGGGTCCTGTGTAAAATATGGTTCAGACCGGAAAATGCAGAAATAGAGGAAATTATAAGCAATAACTCTCCCACTTCCTCAATTTAGTAACACCAAATATTATATGTATATATTTCTAATTGCAACAATAAAAAGAAACTTGCTAACTGTTATGTACTGTATGTATTACTATAATAATATATCCACATTCAAAATGACGCGAGTCTTTTTTAATTAAATACTAAGACTAACAATAAACTAAAAATTTGTTGTTGTTCTTTAATATTTTTCAATAGATTGAGACATATTTTTGTGACAGTCCCCATAAAAAAAAAATAATGAAAATACTAATAAAAATATATACATTTTGTATATATTATATTTTATGACATAATTTTGGTCAACAAATTGCATATTTTTAAAAAGGGACAATAATAATAATAATAATAATAATAATAATAACAACTGATGATTATATTTTTCACTTATTTAATTTATCATCATTTTTATGGATTGTCCCAATTAAAAATATATATCCGAATTGACCAAAATGATATCATAAAATACAATAAAAAAATAACTAACTCACTAAACATCATCTATACTGCTTTATCCTGTTTATAGGGTCACGGGGGGCCTGGAGCCGATCCCCGGAGACTTGGGGCATGAGGCAGGGTACACCATGGACGAGGTGATAATCCATCACAGGGCGCACACACACACACACACACACGCTATGAGCAATTTGGGAACACCAATTAGCCTGATCTGCATGTCTTTGGACTGTGGGAGGAAACCGGACTACCCAGAGAAAACCCACCAAGCACGGGGAGAGAACATGCAAACTCCAGGCACACAGAGACGGGAATCAAACCTGGACCCTGAAGCTGCAAGTGCTAACCACTACACCACTGTGCTGCCAAATAATATATACAAAATATGTAAATCACACACACATATATACATACACACATATACACACACACACACACACACTGTAATATATATAATTACAATGTATAATGTATACACACACACACACACACACACATTATATATACACATATAGTATACTGTATATATACACATACATAAATTTTTATTGTACTTTGTTATAATTTTGGCCAGAAATTTGATATTTTTAAATGGGGACGATCCAAAAAAAAACAAGAAATAAACAAAATAAAAAATATCATCAGTTATAACAACAACAACAATATATATTATATTATTATAAAATTGACTGCCCCATTTATATCCAACAAAAAATTCAATTTGTTGACCAAAATAAAATTATTTAAAATATATAAAATATATTAACATTCTTTATTTCGTTCCTCGGTACAGGAGTTTATTTAAAGGTCACAAAATATCTGCAATTTTAAAGCTGATTCATGAAGCTGACGCGGCTCTCGGATTTCCTTTGAGTGAATTACACCATATTTTACATTTTAGATCTAATTACAGCATTTTACGGAAATTAACATGTTACTGATCACTCTTCCTCCTCCTCCTCTTCCTCTGGTTAAAACCGCAGCTTTTTTTTTCTCCTCTAAACTTTAACTGAAACAGGAAGAAAGTTGAGACTCGACTGAGATCAAACGCGGTCCGAGTGAAGCGCGAGCTCTTACCTGATACACTGCAGCACGAGCTCCACGAGCAGCTTCTTCCGCGCGCGCGCGCGTGTGTGTGTCCGGAGAGAAAATAACTTACACACACACACACACACACAGCTATTGGAAATGTAAAAGTCCTGCTTCAAACAAACAGACACACACTCACACTGACACTCACACACACTCTTCCTTGTTTCGCAGGGCGATGACGTTTCCAAGAATGTAATCCAAACCAGCTTGTGTGTGTGTGTGTGTCACACTAACCTTATTTGTACCAGTTCTTAATTGCTTAGACTCTCAAACACACTGAACAGGCAGCTGTAATAAAGTGCGTGTGTGTGTGATATAAACAGGGTTGAACCCTGACACACCCCAGCTGCATATTTTTCGCCGCTTGGTGTCGCTGCACTTACACTTTACAGTGAATCAGGTGAATCGGTTCGTCTCAGCAGTAGGAGTCGACTCATTCGACTTCCAGATGACTCTCTGCTATGAGTTTTTAACCCTTGTGTTCTCTTTAGGTCCAAACTGAGCACTTTTTTTAATCCCAAACTTTGTGCAATGTTTGACTGAAAAAAAAAAAAAAAAAAATAGCATGTTTGTTTCGGTGCATATGTATTAGCACCCCCACCCATTTATATTTCTATTCAGATTAGACAGGTTATAATGAAGTAGGCCTCATAAAAAAAAATAATAAAAAAAAATAGGATGTCAAACTTTTGACACATCTTTCCAAAACGTATTACAGCAATGTGTGACGTATGTTCAGATTTCTTCTTCTTATGATTCTCCAAGGTTTTGGGTTCTATTCCCGCCTCGGAGTCTGTGGTTCATGGCTCCCCCCCCCTGTACTTGGTGGGTTTCCTCCAGGCACTCCGGTTTCACCAAAAGACATGCAGTTTAGGTGAGCTGGTGTTCCCAAATTGCTCGCAGTGTGTGTGTGAAGGTTGAATAAAGGTCCTACCACGGTCATAAAAATGAGAATAAATACACTGGTCACCACTGGCTGTCACGGTTCCCTAGTTGGACTCCAGAAGTTCCTAGATGGATGGACAGATGGTGAAGTAGGCTTCGTCATCCATACTTCGTCTGACACAATACATCAACAAAAGTGTGAATTATATTATCAGATTTCATCTTCTTATGGTTCTTATTCTGTATAAAGTCAATATACGTACAGAGTGGCCCATAGACACACAAAAAAATATTAATCCATAGACTACATACTTAAGTAATAAGTATAAATTATTGCAAATGCTCCAATCTCCAGTCTCTGACTTCACAGCACTTAATATACGCTGAATACAAGCACATTTGTTTCTAAAAATGCAGAGTTACATGCAGAAATGATTTCCTCCTTTAGTGCAACCATCGTTCTGGTTTGATTCTGGTAGATCACTGACTCCAGATGACCCCAAGGAAAGAGAGTCGACTGGTATCAGGTCTGGTTCTGTCTCTCCTTCTATTGTTAAGTTTCAAAGCCATACTTGATCTGAAATAAAAATAAATACATCATCTTTCATTTAAGGAGAAATGACTCTGGATCCACACTTGGGGGGACCATGTAAATATATCAATCAATCAATCAATCAATCAATCTCTACAGATTGTCCATAGTGTGTGTGTGTGTGTGTGTGCTTTGATGGACTGGAACCCTGCCCAAGGTGTACCCTGCCTCGTGCACCAAGTCCCCTGGAACAGGCTCCAGGCCCCCCGCGACTCTGTACAGAGGATAAGCGAAATAGGCGATGAATAAGTGATAAATGAAAGATATTGTAATGGGTAATGTAGAATTTAAAAGTAAGTAAGTATTAAAAGTATCTGGGTTTTATAAAAAGTTCTCGTGCACTTCCTTTTATGACCACTTGGTGGCAGCAGAACCCTTAAAAAAGTAACTAAAATAAATAAAAATTTAACTTTTTTTTGTTTTCAAAGCTATAAATACACACACAAAATGTATGTAATATATGATCTTATTTGCATATAAATTACTGGTGAATGGGAAGCACTTCCGTTAATGTGCTTTCTGCTTTTCTTCCAAGCTTCAAGAGACCCAATTTATGAAAGTAAAAAAAATAAAATAAAAATTGTAGGCTTCATTAGATTTGAGTCAACAGAATAATAGATTTTTCGTTTATTCTGGCCACTGCAGCAGGTTTACACAAATACACACTGCAAAAGCACGGACTTTGATATGTGTACAGACATTTGCATAGCTTTTACATAAAACTGAAGCAATAGAGAGCAAAAACAAAAACAAAAAACAAAAAGAAAGCAAACAAGGAATTCTGGGTTAAAATAAATAAAAATAAATAAAATGAATTAGGTAAGGAATAAATTAATGAGTCTGTTGTTGATAACATGTAACTGGCAGTCTGTTAGCAAACATTGTAAAACAACCACGTCTGGTCCTAAGTGTGTTACTGTATAACGTTTAGTAAGGCATGACATTAAAATTGCTGCTCTTTAACCGTGGACAAAAATGTCACGCGGTCACAGTGATCACGATCAAGCCTGGATTTTATCTCTTCATATGTGGAATGTTTAGCTAACGTCCCAAAATGGCGTCATTTGTGAAACCACGTGTACCTTAGTTCTGCATGACGTCTCAAGCAAAAACTGAAATAATAATAATAATAATAATAATCACTAAAACAAAAAACACATCAGATTAGCGAAGATTAACATCACAAAGGAAAAAAAACTGAACAACACACAGTACAGTACGTCTCTTAAAAGGTGCGAGAGTGCAAAAAGTGCAAATTAGCTCATTTGGTCGTTCATTCACGATTTAGTCACGGACCAGTTGAGATAAATGCTCATAAACTTTTACATATTAAGGCAATAAAATCTTCTTTTCTTTCTACCTACAGTACAGACTGTACATATGATACACAAACTATTTTTTTTTTTTTTTACATAACAACGAGGGAAATAAAATTTCCCTGTGCATTCTGGGCTTCATAAGGCTTAAGGTGATGAGACAACTCAAGGCTAAAATCATTGATTTTTTATTTTATTTAATTTTTTTTTACCCCAAACCAGGAGCAGAATGACGTGTGTGACACTTTTAAATCCTGAATTAGAGTTAAGATTTTACACAATCAGGACTTTTAAATTGAAGTTCTATAAATTGTGATGAAGTGGAAGTTTGGTTTGGATGCTAAGTGTAATTCCTGGGTGATTTTAGCTCATTTGTTGCAGAAATTTGCACTGTTTAGTCTTCTGACGCATGTTTAAAACTCATCAGCTAGTCAGATAGCTGTAAATTAGCTTGCTAATCCAGCTACATTAAATTCCCTGACTAACACGACTGATTAGCTACTGTGCCACAGTTAACATTTGACTGCTAGTGATTAGTTTCTGGATATAAATTAAATTTGTTTTAAATATTGTTTTGTTGCGTATCAATGCTTCATGTCATCACTTCCAAAAAGAGACTTTTTTTTTTTTTTAAATAACTTAAATGTGCACCTCTTATCGTTCGTTTTATTAGTTAGCTAATCAGTTCAGCCATAGCACTTTATAATTAGTGTCTCTAAACAACAAGACAATTTCATTCACACATTTAATGGCTCTGGTTCAGATTTATTATTACAATTATATTATAAATATTATTATATTATAAAATACTTGTTTTGTTTTTTTTTGGTCCACTGAACTAGCTCACGTCCTTACTTCCCAGTTGCCTAGCAACCGTGTTTGTGACTTTATAAACCTTTTCAATTCACCTGTGTCCTTATTTAAATGTTAAAAACGTTTTGACATGGAAATAGGCAGAGGCTAAAAACAGAAATCTAGAACCCGAATCGAGACATCCTCGCTCAGGCTCGAAAGGGTCACGTCGTTCCCGGAGGAAATAGCCGAGGTCGTGACCTCAGGTCGATCCCGGTGCAAGTGCAAGTCATAAATTTTACACGTCACCTCTTGCTAGCGTCCTCAATATAGCGTCAGATGTTTTTTAATAATTTAATACCATTGATTATACCCATTACCCATGATGCACCGCAAAACACATGATGGTGATAAAGACATTAAAAGTGTAATAGAATAAATAAAGTGTAATATGATCTGCAACACACACAAGGCATGTCTGCGTGTCTCAATTTAACAAGTTCAGACTCTGTGTTTGTGTACCAACACCCAGTGTTAACGCCACGCTGGTGTTTAAACGAAATGCGGACGTGCTGGTTATTTAACGTAGCTTCAGGCCAAATCGGTGACCCCGCCCTGCCCCTTTTCCTGGCAGTCGACCAGCTTCTCTGATTTAATTTGCTATTCCAGCGTCACTCCACCCAGAACAACTTTTCATAGTGTTTCTTTTTTCAATGCATTTAATTATATGTAAAATACGACAATATATTAGGAATAAATATTAATAAACACTATCAGCTCTAGTCTTGGTGAACACCATCAACAGACGGTGCATGCTGGGATTGATGTTTGGATGATGGGGGTTGTAATCAGTTCAAACCAGCTGGGTCTTTAGATAGGGTGGGGTTGTGCGTCTGTGTGCGTGTGTGTGTGTGTGTCTGTTTTGGAGATGGAGGAAGGGGTGCACTGCATTGCAAAGCCTGCAAATCAATGCTGGTGTCCTAAATCATGCCTTCTTTCAGACACGCCCTGCACAACAGCAACAACCTCATCGGCTAGTTTCCTGAGAAAAATGGTAAGAATGTGTGCAATAGGTGAGAAGCAACTGGAGCCTCGTCCAATCGAAACCGAATTTATAATGAAGACGAGTATGAGACGGCTTTAACTGCTGGATGTGAAGTTAATGGTTAACCGGTTGGCGTTGCGGTCGCTGCTCATGTCCTCTGAAGAACGTTAAACTGAGTCAACACTCATTCTAATTAATATATATGTATGTTATATATATATATATAGTTATAATTAAAGTCTTGTTACTTGTAAAGGTTCAACTAAAATGTATTAATAATTTGTATGAGTTTTTGTTAATGTCTAATTTGAGCGTAAAAGAAGAAAAGCAAGACCTGCATCTACCTCTTATAGGGTTTAAATTGAATAAAGTGTGAAGTGGAAGTGCTTAAAGAGCGTTTGGAACTAATAAGGAAGCTTAATTTGTTTTGATTGCAGGAATTCTTAAAATAGCATTGGGATTCATTTTTTTGATCATGTGATCCAGACGTCTATTTGTTTTGTAAAATTCCGTGGCTGTTTAACATTTCTTTATTAAAAAAAAAAAAAATTTAAAAACGCCCTATTCGGATGAAATCAGTTGCATTCAGAAAGCATTGCGTTTATATCTCCTAGGTATTGATTTTATTTTAAAAATGTTTTTTTGTCTCCTCTTCTCAAGGAGGAAATTTTTTTGGAGGTGTTTAGCTGGCAGGATCATTCCTTCCCAAAATGAATGCCTTGATAACATCACTGTGATCTTTGCCTACACAGTAACGTTTCCACGTCTAGCCCTTCGTTCACGAAATTACTAAATAATAACTGGAAATGCTGCTCTTCAGTTCATCCAGTTCATACCGTAACCACAAAACACTAACCCAGACTCTGATCCCTAGATCAAAACCGTCACAGTTTTTATGCTCAGTATATAATACCAAGATAAACGTGTTCAAGACATGAACTCGTTCACTGACGCGATCGTATTTCCAGGTTCAACAGCATGAAAAGTCCTGGTTTCATTCATAACGCAAGAGCTTCGATCCAAAGACGAGGTGCGAATATTCCGTTACAGACGCCATCCAGAGTATTTGATATCCTGTGAGCAGAGCTTTCTCAAGCCGTTGTAACTTGATCCCCACACTGAGGATGTACAGTAGCGCCAAAAATATGAATAAGTCAGCATTCAATAATAATTAATCTGTAAGAGCTCCTGTAAATCCAATCTGTGTACATTGCATTCATTTGTTCATTAGTTTCAAGATGGAAAATGGGAAAAATAATCATTTTGAATAATAATTCATTTTGGTTTGTTTCTTGCCGCAGACTAGCTTCGTCTCTTCTACTTTGCTATTTGTGAAAAGAGTCGAGAAATTTTGACCGGAAGAAAGTGAGCTAATTAGCCATTTAGCTAACACAACCGGCCCATATTAATTGAAATACGAGATAACATCAACTAACATTACTAACTTGATCAAACTGACCAATTTGTAGAACGTAGAAAATCATTAAACCCACTTTTACTTTGCTGTTTTTAAACAAGGTCATTGTTGATCCAGATTAGTACAATGTCTTTAATCTCCCTCGATTTAGTTTCTTGGAACCGTTATCTTGCAGCCTTAGTGAATTCATTCATCCTTATTCCTGTATACGCCAACAAAAACTATCATTTTTAAACGAAAATGCAAATGAAAGCATCATACCCGAGTCCCCGTCCAGCCGCGTCCTAATAGCCTGGTTACATACGGCCTCTCATACAAGTCTTATGTTGTGTACAAAACTGCAATATTAAAAAAATAAATACATTTCTCTTCTATCTTTTGCGTGTTTTTAACTACCATCAGTAGCACCCTGAAAAGAGCAGCAGACATCGATCACACCGTGAAAATCATTGCTTTCAAAAAATTGTAGTACCTCGCTTCGATCCCGCGAACGCTAATAAGAGTCAAAGCTCGAGTGGAGTGATAGAAAAATACAGTAAATAAGACTTCCTTTAATGCCCACTCGAGCTTTCCATTATGAGAAAGAAAGCCTCATTAAGGGAAGGACCCGCGATACTAACAACGATGTGCAATCATTATTATTATTTATTTTTTTTATCGCTAGCCGAATCTTTGCCGCCTCCTGCGTGTGAATCTATCCGGCTATAATCCTGGCAAGGCTGCCGTAGATCTGCGCTTGCACGGGTCCGTATTCCACCACCTCGCCGTCCACAGTGATGGTCCCTTTGGGTGAATAGGGTTCCAGACGTAACGCCCGCACTTTAACGTACTCCACAAAGGGGCAGTTCGTACTCAAGTGAGCACCTTTCTCCATAGCCAGGAAGAGCTGCAAGAGCGCGCGACGCGAGATTCCTGCCTTCACATAGATCAGGTGTATGAATCCGTCGTCGAGTCTGGACGCAGGGGCAGCGATCAAGTCTTCGGCAAGGTGGGACTGATACACCGCCATCACCAGAACAAAATCCTCTTCTTTGACTACGGTCCAATGTGCTGGCACGGGCTGGTCCAAGGGTACAAGAAGGGAATCTGGAAGTCCTCGTGTGGTAACTGGCGCCTCAATGGTCAAGTTGGGTTTGTGTGCATTGTTAGAGTTGCATGAATTGTGCAGGAGGTGATTCGAGTTCCCTGACACGGAGGAATGTTCTACGGACGAGTTGCCACCGTTAGTGAAGGACTGGGTTGACTGAGCTAAACTTGGATTGGACTTGGATTCCTCAGCAGGAAGAAACGCTAGCTTTCCTTTGTACACCCTCAGCGAGGCGAGGCGCACCAGAGTCCCCATGGTGAATCGAGCTGCTCCGATGTGGCGGTACTTCTCGCTCTCGATGTCCACATCAGCCACGAAGCCCCAGGCGAGAGACAGGAAGGAGAACAGGCGCTGGCTGGATGCCATGCAGACCGAGGTGAGGTCCAGACGCGACACCAGGCCTTTACACAACATGAAGCCACAGCTCACTAACAGCTCCTCACCAAACACCGGCTTTGACCTGAGAAAGAAGAAATGAATGCATGTTTTAAATTAAAATGAATGAAAATCTCAATTTTGGGTACCGGACCACATTGCACATGGCGTGGCAGGAAAAATCTGTACAGATCAAAGGAATGTTTGGGATTTTGGATGAGATGGATAGATGGATGGATTTTTAGCTTTCTAATAAAGGAGGAGTTTGTTACTGCAAGCTTATTGCTCTATTGCACCACCTAGTGGAAGAACAGATACTGACTCCTTTTTTCCAAGCATTTCATTCTAATCTTCTAATCATTTCAACTTTAATTGTCTTTTTTTCTTGCGTTCTCGGGGAACGGAAAAACAGCCCACTGTCCATCATCCAGAACCTGAAACACATCCCAGGCCTACCCAGATTTAGTGAGCCGTCTCAGAACAAAGAGACTCCGCCTATTTGGAGGAACTACCTCCATATTTCTCCAGCAATCCAACAGTCTGCCTCAGGGACAATTAGATCAGTGTCCTTTGGGGTTCCACTCAGATCGTCTTTTCGACATCGTCAGCTGATTTATTTACACTCACATGAAAAGGCAGCTTTATTACTTAATGTTGGAATGGATCTGACCATTTAGTCTGTTTCTCTTCATTCTTTTATTTTTTTGTTGCATTTTTTGAGTAAAGCCATAGAGACACGCTGTATAAACATGTTTCACAGTCATGGATTGATTTATAACGTATTCCTTTATGGATTATTTTTTTTTGCTTTACATGCATCTGAAGCAAAATCAAGAATGCAGATGTGTCTAATACAGTAAGTACCATCATGTCAACTTTACGCCAACATATCACTGGAATAATGGAACATCAAATACCATTACACGATCATCATGTCCATCATCACAATAGTGGATCTGATCGATCTGACAGTCCCAAGAGCGTAATATTTTTTCCCACTCAGCCAGCACTTCCTCCCACAGCCCTTAAATCGAGTGCGACTCTTACCCAGAGTAGCAGTGTATCGAGGCAGCTAGGGCATTCCCCGAACCTCCAGGCAGCACCCCGAGAGGAGTCTGGATGGCCTTCTCCCAGTCTTCCCTCTCCATGAACCCGTTCACGACCTGTGCATACATACAAGACATATGGGTGTTAGGATTAAAACATGCATTCCAAATGGATTTCCTATAAACTTTGGAGTATCTCTGATAAAGGAAAAGTCGGATAGTCATAACTGCTCTAAGAGTGGAGTATTTATATGCAACCAGCACAGGTCAAAAGTTTGGTACACCTTCTCATTCAATGTCTTTTCTTTATTTTCATGACCATTTACATTGGTTGATTCTCACTGAAGGCATCAAAACTATGAATGAACTCAGGTGGAGTTTGTACTTAACAAAAAAAGGTCTCCACAGTCACCGGACCTGAACCCAATCGAGATGGTTTGGGGTGAGCTGGACCG
>JAQMYJ010000037.1:35458556-35474904 GCA_030014305.1 Clarias laeviceps
CTCTAGACCTCCGGCTGCGAGAGGTTACAGCATCACCCGGGAATCAAACTCGCGATCTCTGGATGATAGGGCGAGCAATTTACCACTGCGCCACTCGGACGCAGGAATTTCACTTCCAATGACTTTCCAAGTTATATGAACCCGCCTCCAGTTTCACCAATCACATTTTATTTTTAAAAAAGAAGAAAAACTTTAACTCTTAACTTTCAAAACTTTTAATGTTTACATACTAGTTTTATATTTCCTTGTATTTGATAATTAGCTTTTATTTGTTTGTTGGCTACCTAGTTTTTACTCACTACTTAGCCTTTCTGCTCCTTTGCGAGTTTCTTTTATTTGCTAACCTGCTTTTACTAGCTAATTGCTTTTCCGTTACTTTCCCTAGCCATGATGTACCTGCAGATTTGACTTCTAATGACATTCCAAAATAAATGAAACCACTTCCAGTTCCACCCGTCATTCTTTAATTTTAAAACAAAGCAAAAAAACAATACAAGACGACACAAGCTGTAATCCTGCACTGTTGCCATATTTGTCTCTCTACATGAATCACAGACTAAACATTTCAATTTAATAAAACAAACTAAGCCATTTCATCATGACAAAAGTTTGTGGTGTTGCGGTGGATAAGCCGGAGTTTACTGGAAACTTCTGGTTTTGTAGAATTTGCCAGATCACGGTGTTGAAGCTGAGAAGTGAGAAGGTCTGTGTTTGGTCTGTGAGGATGGGAGTCCGTCATGGTGCTCCTGCCTGGGGTATTTCTCCAGTGAATCATGCTGCAGAAGAGAAAGAGAAAGTCGATTAAACAGAATCAATCCTGCATTATAATCTGATTTTAACACATCCCTGTCAACTCTCCTTCAGAGACATCTACCAAACTTTACCGAGTTGTTCATCTGAACCTCCATAAGACATTTTCCCGTAGTATAGATATGCTAGTCTGTTGCTACCTGTAGCAGGTTGTATAATACCATGGGATTTTTGATTGTAGTATAGAACTTATTTGCTAATATAGTAAACATATTATTCTACTATGGTACATATGTTGGTACAAAGTAACATGTACGATAACTACTGTAGCCAGCCGACCAGTTACTTCGCTAACCAGGTGTCAGAATAACTTGATCACGAAATGCTGCCAGTCTATTATTTTTAAACAGCTTTGGTTTTCACTCTTGATTTATTTTTATTTTTATCATGCACCTTTACTAAGCTTTTAACTGATCTCCATTCATGTCCTTCAAGGTTTTGATTAAGAGTTCTTAACCCAGTTCCAGTAATTTCAAATATCCATAGTTGTTTCTTTTTTGATGCAGCCCAATAATTTGACCCTTCCGGAATGGCGACTTTTCTTTTTTTTGGCCAGGCAGTGTAAACTCATATTGGCTTACTTTATAACTAGCTAGTGTACTTTTAAATAGCCATTTCCAAATGTAAGTAGGCTGCGGCCCAATTTGAAATCTAAAAATCTTTCATGGCCCAACCAAACATGAGACTAAACTAAATGAGGACAAACTTGTCATTTTAATTCAGTTTCATAATTAGTTTGGATTATTTTTCAAATGTGAATGCTTAATAATGAATATGTAAAATTTAGATACTTATAGAATTAGTATCTAAATTATATTCTTCTTAGAATTAGATTTTATATTTTATTTTGAATTAATTTCAAAATGAACAAATACAATTAAAAACATTTAATTTATTTGTTATAAATGACCTCTGGTGGCCCACCTGCAGTACCCTTATGGCCCACTCACTCAGGACAACAGAACTCACAGGAAAAAATGGTTTACAAGAAATATCCTGAGGATGTTTTTAAGGGGGGGGGGGGGAGGGAGGGAATCAGTCTTTAGTTGAAATGAATAAAAACATGAATATTTTGAATGATTTTCTTTGTTCTATGGTACACAGAAAATCCAACTTGTAAGCCAGTTGAAAAATGATTGAAGTTTCATCACACAGTATATTTTCTTTGAACAGCATCATATTAGCCTGTTAAATAGTTAGCCTGGTATGTAACAAACAGAATAATATGATGATATGAAAAAGTCACCTAAAGGATTAGAACCATCCATAGGAAGGTTTATCAAAAGGTAAATCCTGATGTTGGAGGTTATTAGACCACTGTTGAAGTAAAAGGCAAACTATTTCTAAATCCCTCCCACTAATCAGAGATTTACCCTGTATGTGTTTTACCCTGTATGTGTACCCTGTACCCAGTGCAGCAACTAATATAAAATTATGCATACCTAATGAGCAAATCATATAAACTAATCTAAATCTAATGAGGAAATTATTAAAAAAACAAAAAAACAAAAACAAAATATTATTCTAATCCACTTGCTCCAGTGAGGAATTAATGTGACCCAGAACCAGACGCCTGTACATCAGCTCTCATTAGCGTGACGTCTCGTCTTTGATGGACCGTTAGCGATTTGACTCACCAGCTGTCTCGCCATGGAGTTGAGGAGGCTCTCTACGTCTAACACCCACATCTGCAGGAATAGAAAGAGAAAGAAAGGATTTTAAAAAGAAGGAGTAAACAGAGAAAGCATACAAAGTGTAAGGAAGGAGACACTGGTAACCGAAACAGGCGCACGAGCGCATAAATCATTTAGAGGGAAACGGATCTTCGGCTCCCCCGTGAGAGTCATTACTCATGCTGTTTTCTCTAATCTAACTTATGCACAGTCACCTCCCTGCAATTCACTTCACTCCTCAATTTAAAATATTTATGGCCACCAAACCAAGGAACAGCGTCCAAATGGCTGAAGCACTGACTGATGACTATTATTATTATTATAATATTAACAATCATTGCAAAATTATACACGCCTTTAAATATTTGGACAGGACTTATGAGCTAAGACTTACAATCTAATAAATTTCAGACTTCTATATTACTCAGAATCTTTATAAATACAGAACAGCATCCATCCAGAAACAAAACGCGATAACACAAGATCTCCCTCAGCAGATATTTATCTCCAATTTGCAGCTCTTATCACTGCACACCTTTTATACACAAGTATAAAACATTACACTAACAAGTTGAAACCAGGCAAACAGCCATGTCTTACAGTGTAGCTCTGTCTTTTCTCTATACTCCACTCCCTCACGTCCCTCCAGTGTGGTGGTAGGCTAACTTTTGCCAAAGTCCGAGAGTCTCTTGAAGTCATTTTCCCGCTACAAAATCTAAAAAAAACTTGCACTAGGTCCTTGTTTAAACTCTACAAAGCTAGTTGGTCTGGAATTGATACTCTACTGTGATGGTTAAAGGTTTGAAACTATGCAAAGCTGAAGCGATGCCTTTTGTGTAGTAATTCAATACAGCAAACTGACCCAGGTCTAACACAGGGCATGAAGCAAGGTTGCTAGTGCACATGCGATAAACTGGAGACATTGGACAACATTGTTGAAGAGATAAAAAGCTAAATTATGACTCTGGATACCAAAGAAAAACCTGAATGTTGTTGTTGGTCTTTCGGCTGCTCCGGACAAGGGGTCGCCACAGCGGAATATCCAGTCTGCACTACAACTTGGCACAGTTTTTACGCCGGATGCCCTTCCTGACGCAACCCTCCCATTTTATCCGGGCTTGGGACCGGCACTGCATCCAGTGGCTGGGGTTTGGGCACTGGCTGGGAATTGAAACACCTACCACTGAGCCACCAGTGCCCCAAAGAAAAACCTGAATAATTAATTAAATAAATCTCTAAAATTTTGGACATAAATTTGTATAAAATTTTTTATTCCATATCATCTTTTACGTTACCTTCAATACAGAACTCATTAAACTGCCCAAAGCATGACAGTTCAAAGCTTAAAAGAAGCACTTGGTTCAATTAAAATTTCTCAAGTGTTTCCCAATCCTGGTCTTGTTGAAGCACCCATGCACTGAGCTCGAACACACCTGGGTAAACTTGCAGGTTTAATCAAAAAGCACTTTATTAGAAAATGCCAGTGTTAAATTAAGAACACTAAATAGTGCACATAGGGACATTTCATTAGTCAATGATGTTACAATCAAATGCAAACACCTAAGGCTTTACTGGGCGCAAGTTCTGATGTGTCGTGTTAATATTTGTCTATTTACTGAATCTGATTTAGAGATTTTATTGTAACATAATGTGAAAAGATAAAATAAAGTTTCCTTGTTAAATATACTGGCGTGTCAACATCAAGGAATCTTCAGTACATGCACATACTCAGTTATATTTCTCTCAAATGTAATCGATAACGTGTAGTGTCCAGTGTTGGTTTTTTACTTCGCCTTGCATTGCACCAACAATCTCCTCCAACACCCTGCTGCCTCCAACATCCTTCAGCCTCCAACACTCTTCCTTCCTCTAACACAAAACCTGCCTCTAACACCATGCTGCTTCCAACCCACTACTACCAATAACACTCTGCCTTTCCCAACAGACTGGTGTCCCCAACACCCTGTGACCTCCAACACACTGCCTTACTCGAACACACTACTGCCTCGAACAATCTGCCTTCCACCAGCTCTCTGCTGCCTCCACCACCCTGTCTTCCTCCAATACTCCGCTGCCTCCAACACCTTGCTGCCCCCAACAGTCTGCCTTCCACCAACACACTACTGCCTTCAACACCCCGCTGCCTCTAAAACACTACCCCCAACACTCCGCCTTTGCCTAACACACTGTTGTCTCTAACACCCTGCCTTCCTCCAACACAAAACTACCCCCAACAACCTGCTGCCTCCAACAAGCTACTACCCCAACACCCTGCCTTCCTCCAACACACTACTGCCTCCAACAATCTGCCTTCCACCAGCACTCTGCTGCCTCCACCACCCTGTCTTCCTCCAATACTCCGCTGCCTCCAACACCTTACTGCCTCCAACACCCTGCCTTCCTCCAACAGACTACTGCCTCCAACAGTCTGCCTTCCACCAACACACTACTGCTTCCAGTACCTTGGCTTTCTCCAACACTCTACTGCCTCCAACACCATGCCTTGCTCAAACACACTACAGCCTCCAACAACTGGTCTTCCTCCAACACTGTGTTGAACACACTTTTCCAACAACTCCCTGCTCCTTCTGACTCACTGCTACCATCAACATCCAACATCCTGCTGCCCTGAAATTGTTGCTTCCCTGAAGCATACCAACAACACATTACTACCTTCAACACCCTGCATTCGACCAACTCTTTACTCCATTAGATTGCCTGCTACTCCAAACACCCTGCTGCCACAACATCCTGCTTTGCGCCAACACCCCTCTTCCTAACCACACCCTGATTCTCCATACACACTGCTTTGCACCAACACCCTGCTTCTCCAAACACCCTGCTGCCATCAACACCCTGCTTTCCACCAATACTCTGGGTTTCTGCAACACTCTACTCTTCACCAACACTTTGCCATTTGTGAGAAATTGTACTAAGGTGGGATTGGACGACATTTACCCTGTTACCCGCATTACCTAGGGTTAGGGGATAGGGTTAGATTAGATTAGTTTAGATTAGTTTATATGATTTGCTCATTAGGTATGCATAAGTTTATATTAGTTGCTGCACTGCAAAACACATACAGGGTAAATCTCTAATTAGTGTAAAAATCATTAGCATGGAATGAAATGGGAGGGATTTAGAAATAGTTTGCCTTTTACTTCAACAGTGGTCTAATAACCTCCAACATTACCTAGGACAGAAAAAATTGCTATTGCCTTGTCAAATAGTGCTGCACTTGTCCATCACTGTCTTGCCATCCCAGTTTTTGTGCTTCTGTTCCCTTGACTTGTTGCCGACCATAAGCCTGGAGGGGGAAGATAAGTCATAGCTTACTTTAATTGGATTCCTTGTGCCCTCCTTAACTGGGTTACAATAATCCTTCTTTGCATCCCATCATTCTGTCGAGGTCTAGTCACAGATTTAACCCCTGTTTGCATTGTTTGTTTGTATCGACAAAAATATTTTACTTTTTCACTGATTAGCAATAATTGCACTATTTCTACAAATTGAACTTGTTTCGATCAAAAAGGGTTAAGCAGGGTTAAGTGATGTAAACCACTGGGTTCTAGTAGCATGAGGCTCTGCTATGGGTACACCTGTTCCTGAAACACACACACACACACACACACACACATACACACACATGCTGCATGCCAGAGCTCACACATCACCATGGCAACTCAACCGATAAGAGGAGAGACGGCTCTGTCTCCGGCTCGCTGCCTGTCTATCAACTCTTGTGCAAATCCAGAAAAATCAGCATGCTTCTCATGCATCGTGTGCTGGCTTCTTGCTAGTTAAAAATTTTTTTTTTTTATGTAATACGTCTGATTCCTGATGCTTCTTGGAAAACAAATCAGTCATTTTAAGTGTGCATTTTTAAAGCCACGCGTATTAATGTTTTTAAAAGGCGGCTATCTTGAGTTGTGAGATATATGATAATTATCATCCAAACAGATATTTTATGACTTAATGGAAGCTCCATCACCATTAGTTTGAGAAGGATGTTTTGTTATTCAGGAGGTTGAGATCTCTAATCTTGTGTATACTTTCATATCTGATTTATGTAAACTGAAAGAATGGGAAACATAATAGTGTTAAGGGAACGCTTTTAGCCTGTGGCAATCCATTAAAGCAACATTGAAATACAGTTTTCCCCTGATGAGTTCTATAAGATTTTTTTTTATTTATTTTTTTTACAGTTTACTATTTTCATGTCAAATTGTAATCCCTACATGATTCATTTCCCTAATCATCCTTTTTTCTTAATATTGAACAGGGAATATTGAAACTGAAATTCTAGTTCGGGATGATAAATGTAATAGAACAACACTGGTGTCACCTTCTTAAAAATAAATACCACTATATACAGTACTGTGCAAAAGTATTTTCTTCATATGAAATTAAATTAAGGATATTGGAAAAAAAATAAATACAGTGACAGGCTGCAAAGTGCCTAAAAGTGCAATTTAAAAATTGGTTGTTTATGTACAGTAACAACCTCAGCAGCGACCTCATTTCCCCTCTCGTCTGTTCCAACCACTCAGCATCCAGCATCAGCAGTATAGAGTACTAATCACCAGCCTGATCATCTGTCATCATCTGCACCTGTTTCTTACTGGTTCATACCATAAATTAGATGTTTTTGTGCTTAAATGATTCATAGGTCACTGTATGGCTTAACAAAAAAATATATATATTCTTGTGAAACTGCGCAGGTACAGGGCCTTGACTGAAAATTAAATCCTTCAGGAAGCCTGGTGACCTATTGGTGACCTGGGGAACTATTCCTCAAGACTACATTAAAGATGCAAGAAAGTCTGGCTGGTGGAAAATATGAAATGTGTGTATTTGTGTGTGTGAGGGGTGTCACGATTCCTGCACAGTACTGTATTGTTGTGCATGTCAAAAAGTCTTATGAGAAGAGCCCCCCAGGCTTGTTGCTCATCTGCTCATCTCTGGAGGGGTGTGGCTTAGCATTAGCTCATTTACATAGACACCGAAACAGTGCGTTTGGAAAAGGAGTGAAATAAAGGGAGTTTGAGGTGTGACAAAAATGCGCTGGTGTTTCTGGTAGTAAGGTAGTTATTTACAGTATTAACACTCTATAAAATTAACTGCTACATAAAATAAGTGTGTATCATCGTGTTTGCTAATCAATTATGCTATAGCTATATTACTCTGATAGCTTGATATGATTTGGACTCTGACCTGTTGCAGTGCATTGTGGGATGTTAGTGTCCTGGGAGTTCAAAAGTGACAAGACTGTGGATTTGCTTCGATGTTAATCAGGAAGTGCCGTTAACCCCGATGCGAAGAAGGGATGGTCACTTGGCCATTTGTGCATTTGTGCTGTCGCTCCGCACGTACGCCACGTCCTTCTCAGAGAGTTCCTCCTGAAGCCTGGGAGAGTGGATAAGGGGTGTGTGTGTGGGGGGGGGGGTGACAGAAGGGGACAGGGAAGTGAACAAAGGATGAAGAGTGGAGACAGGACGATATGATGTACGTCAGAATGAATTAGTCAAGGCGAGGAGAAACAAGAGCGGCAGCCGAGTAAGTTTTTTTTGCGCAGGGGCTTCTTTCCTGAGGGAGGATTATTCCAGCATTGTGAAGCTTTCATCAGTCTGGTTTATATAAGACACACAATCACACACATACACAGACTGGAGAAAATCCTCATATAATTCCAATTTTTCATATTTCGGGTCTTTATAGACATGCGCTGATCTAATTATGGCACTTATTGAGCTCAGGGTCTCAGTTAACTCATTTTTCTGCTTTATGAGGAGATCTTGTTTTGGGTTGATGAAAAAAAAAAAAACCTGCACCTGCGAAAAAATCAATCCTGGATAATCAGAGTATTTTTCATGCTTTCTTTTTATTCTATTTCATACATGTGGGTAATCAATATATTAGATAACTATTTTATTCTGTGGATTTATTTCAGTTTTTCTGCAAATATAGTATTTGATTTGTGGATGATTTATGCACATGTGTATAATATTAATTTCCTGCTTTATGCATTTCTTTGTTCTTTCTTTTTGAATTTTTATTTTCTCAATCAACAGCTTTAAAAGCTCCAGTAACAGTAACTTTATATATTTATTAAAATACAAAAAAAAAATGTTATGCTTTACTCGAGTGAATTACCAGGTTCTGAAAATGTCAGATGAACTGTATTATACTACATACGTTGTCAATACAAACACATGTCATGCTTCATAAAGGGAAAGTTAAAGGTTTGGTTATAAAGCGCTGACACTGGAGACTCCTTCCATAAATAAAGCTTAACACAGAAAAAAATAATATCTTTAGAGAAAACTTCATTATATCAATGATTATGTACCATGAGGGGGCGGGGGGGGGGGTGGGGGGGTTCGAGATATTCCCTCTAATTTAATCGTAGCTAATTCGCATCTATCATCAGGGCAATTCCACATCAAGGCTACAACTACCAACCAGGAAAGGCGAGGATATCATGTGTTTCATACAGTACAAGCCACGTGATGCTGCCAACGGCACCAACAGCGCCAACAATGGCAGCTTTTCAACAAAAACATTGCTTTTCATTCACACTTGGACGACAGCGATATCCCCTCCTTCCTCTTGCGTGAGCTTACAGACGCCCATGATTGGCTGGAGAGCCGTGATTGATGCCAAGTGCCTCTCATCCCTCCCCTTTAAGAGAGCTCAGCCAATCAGTTCTCTCTAGGCCACAAGAAGGTACAGCATCACCTGGGATTGAAACTTGCGATCTCCGGATCTTAGGGCGAGCTCGTTAGTGCTCGGGGGCTGTGATTACATACAGGTTTTTATTATCTTTACATAAATCGTCCTCCCTACCAGACCCTATGATTGAGCTGTTGCTATGGAAGCGGATATACACTGTCCAAGCTGATTTTATAGGAAATAATGTGCAGAATGATCTTCTGAAAAACAAACCTGTCCCAGCTAATTGAATAAGTAGAAATCAATTATTAACTAGTGGAAATAGAGGAGGAAGATTTAGAGGATTTAATGAGCAGTGTGGAGATTTCAGAGGAGATTTCTGCGGCTCTACACAGCCTGTGGTGTCATTCGCAGAAATGTGTCTCGGAGAAGACGACTGTCTCGTCAAACTCGCACCAGAACAGAACATGGAATATGTGTGTGTGTGTGTGTGTGTGTGTGTTTCTGTCTTATCAAGAACACGTCCTGCAGCTCTCTCCTCTCTCCTGGCTGGACAGAACTTCCCTGAATGTGGAGTGAAATTATTGCTAATCCGTGCTAACATCAACAAAAGGTTTTCACCATGATGGCATGTGGAATTCATCTTGGGAACTGAAGTGACCTCCCAGAAACGAATCATAACAATTTCTTTTTTATTGAGAAGTGGAAAGTTTCCCGAAAGCATGCTATAAACATGAATTATGAACGTTTACACCACGCGTGACTTGAGCGCATTTTCTTTTGGCACCAACATGAGGCAGCCCCTGGCACTCTGTAACGGTCCAAAACAGGACCTCCGGGGCCTCACGGTTTTTCCACTTTCTTCATTTTATGTCCCTGAAATGACCCTTCGGATACGTCTTTATTAGAGCGTTTTGATTGAACCATATTATCAGTGCGTTTTTTTTCCTAGTTAATGGACCTTTAATATAATCATCAGCATCTCCGTATTTCACCGTAATGAAGTTTTTCGGTTATTTTCAGCAGAATAATAATAATAATACACCAGGGGAAGTGTTGACATACAGTACACAAGTGACCAGACCTGCAAATTGAGCCATAATGAAATAAGAGGAGGATGTACTGCAGGCCTGTGCACAGTCTTTCCCGCACTCTTATTCTGTTAAATGAAACGAGAGAGAGAGAGAGACAGAGAGAGAGAGAGAGAGAGCATCATATACTTTACTTCCTTTTGAGTTTATTGTTTCAAATAATAGATTATATTTAAAGACTGATAACTAATAGAACTGGCTGTATTCTGGCTTTATTCCCGCTTAGACCACATTATTATTATTATTAATCTCATCAGGACCAATTTCTACAAACTAAATCCTGAAATTCATGTCTGGTTTTTATTCTTACTGGAACTTCAGCCATTTTTAAGTGGCAATTTCAAAGAGTTTATTTTCTGCACTCCAGACCTTATTTACAGTGAGGTCTTTCGTAATGAAATACGTTTTCAAATCTCTCCAACTAAAAGAGTTTCCTTTTAATAAAAAAATTTTTTTTTTAACAAAACTAGCCAGCAACAAACTTGCGATGAAACCTCATTGTAACAAAACTAGCAGGATCCATTTAATGGCAATATTGCAAATTACAGCTTTTCTAAAGTGTCTTATGGCTAATCTCTGGGACACTGCATTGATACTCCTGATGTAGCAAGACCTGTTTGTGTAGCAATATTGCAAATGACCGCTTTTCTGTTCTTTTTTTTTTTTTTTTACCTTAGGAATTCATCGCCCAAATTTCTCCCTAATTTAGTCATACACAATTCCCAACCCACTCCCTGTTAGGGCACTACTGTACCAGTGAGGGAGGGTGAAGGCCAGACAACCGTATCCTTTCGAACTGCTGTTCACACAATGTTGCAGGATAACAAACTCAGAGTTTTCAGAGCTATTCAGCCCTTTTCTGACTGTGTAAGCTTAAAGATTAGCATTCTGTTATTTAGGTAAACACAAAATGAACTGTGATATTGCTTAAGTCACAATTGACCTTAGGTTCTGAGCATTTTTCAGCATTTTTCAGGTTCGAACTTTGGCCTCACGAGCTCACGTGTTTGAGCGTACCTGAAACAACACGTGAGCCAGTGCAAGGTACACGTTGGCATCTCTTCCAGAGCCTTGATGCTAATCCATCAGCCGACTGTTTGAAAATTCTCAAAATATCACCACAAATGCCCGCGGTGTGCTTTTTACTCCCACTTCACAGGAGGAGGATTTTTATTTGTAACAAAGGTAGAAGCGCCGGCATCCCAAGCGTAACCTTGATTTGCGTTGATAACTCGAGTGCTCTGGCTGTGAGCATGAATATTCAGTGCATCCTTCAGCTGCTGCCTGCCGTGAGCTGCCTTAACATCATCGAGCAGAGACTCGGCACTGAGGAGGCGCTTTTCCTCAGGCTTCAACAGACAGGAGACAGAGATAGAACACCTCTTTACATAAAAAGCATAGATTTGCATAATTTTTACACTATTTATTTTATTTTCCACATCTGTTTGTTTTTTTGTTTATTTTCACATCTTGCAGGTCTTTTCATTTTTCAACATCTATATTTTCATGAGATGTTTGTAAATATTTGCCTTTATTTTGCTACAATAGAATTTTTTTTTAAATTATTAATTTTATTGTTCAAAATTTTCTATCTAGAAGTAAAGTTAAGAAAAAAACTGTGATGAAATCTCTCAAATCTGCCAATTATTTGTAAGATTTATTTATTTAATTATTTAATTTCTTTCTTTCTTTCTTTCTTTCTTTCTTTAATTTTTTCTTTATTTTACAATATCTTGGAACTCTTAAGCTGATGAGGGTTGCAGTGTTGAAAAAAAAGAAAAAAGAAATAAGATTGAAAGTGAATTTAAAAAAGAAAGAACATTTTAAAAGAGTGTAAGAAAGAAAGAAAGAAAGAAGCTTAAGAAAATTAAAAAAGGAAGGATGGAAGGGATAAAAAAGAAAAGGAAGCATAAGAAAGAATGCTTATGCATTCTCAAGGTAGGAAGAAGTGAGTGAATAAAAAACATTCTAGAAACAGAATAGATGGAAGGAGGGAAAAATAGAGAGAGAGAGAGAAAGAAAGAAAGAAAGAAAGAAAAAGGAAGAACCAAGCAGAACAAAAGTAGCTTAAAAGATAATGTAAGGAAGGAGGGAATTTTTTTTTTTTTTTTTTAAGAAATAAAGAAAAAAGTTGGAAAGAAAGAAATGAGGAAAGGAGGAAAGAAAGAAAGAAGCTTATAAGAATGAAATGAAGAAAGAAAAAAGATTGAAATAGCATGTACTGCAAGTAAAAGGAAGAAGCTCAAAAGAGAATGTAAAGAAGAAAGAAAGAAAGAAGAAAATTAGGTAGCATTTTTTTGGTCTTAAAAAAAAGAAAAAAACAATCCATTCCAGTTCGCCTTCTAGTAACTTCTTAAAATAAAACCAGCACTTAAATGATAAATGTTTTCCTTTCTCTTATCTCTGCAGGAATTGTTAAGCCAATGGAAGAAGAAATGGAAGAAGAAAACTAAACTGCAGGCCACTAACCAATAAAGCAGTTAGCTAATAAACGTTAGCATGGCTAGTGACAGAAGGCTAGCTCCACTCACGGTTTGACCCTGTTGGAAAAGCGTCGACGCAGGATCATGGCCACTGTAGTGATCACCATGATGGTCGTGCACATGGCTCGGCGGTCACCTGGACCCTTACGAGTCCACAGTCCCTGCTGATCAGCTGCTCCCTGCCATGACCAGGCCACTGCAGGATGCTAGTCGATGTTATTCCCGTCCTCCCTGTGTCCCAAACCTGAGATCCCTGATTAGCTGTCGGATAAAGAGAGCGCGAGGCTGAACAGATGCGAGCCTGTTTAATTCATCAGAACTGATATAGCAAAGCTAGTCCGCTTAATGCTAGGGAGAATGCTAATCCGTGTGTGGCTGTGCGGGATTTGGAGAACAGTAACACGCCAGAGGGTCAGCACAGAGTGTGCTACTCAGAGATTCAGAGATTAGAAGCATTAGAGAACTTGGATTTGTCTGGGAATTAAAGGCTCAGTAACAAGTAACGTAAATAATCTCTGAAATGTTATAAAATTCGACACATTTTAAGGTGATGATCCTCAGCGAGATCGACATCTGCCACAAATATAGCACAACATCAATGGATTTTGGGTTTCTGTAAGGCCGTTCGTAGCGTGCAGTGAGTGCGGATCAAGCGCCGAGTGTTTTCTACACATAGGAGTCAATGAGAGTGTTCACATGGGCTTTGGTGACGTGCGTTTGTCCAGCTGCGTGTTTTTACGGCGTCAAAAAAAAAATTGCATGCAGCTTTTTCTTGGCGTTCAAATCCCATCGAACGCAAGGAAAAACCCAGTGAGAGTGAACCCAGTAGCGGCGGGCTTTCATATCCAGTTCCCGACACACTGCCCCCACAGGTTAACACACGAACTACAATTTGGGCTGCAGGCTGGCGTTAGACAGAGACAAATGAACGCCAGTGTAGAAGCGCCGCTACAAAACGCAACATAAACGTCTAGGACGTTCAGAGCACGTTCGTTTATCCAAAAATTTAACGCCCGTGTGAACAAGGCCTAAAGCTGCTAGGACTTTAGGGAGATCACTTTTTATCTCAGTCAAGACACTTTGAAAAAATGAAATTAAAAGAGGTGTCTACTATTTTTATTAACAAAAACTTAATATCAACTAATTCTGGGGAATTCTCTTGAAACCTCTCCACAAACTATAGGCTATAGGTACTATTTAAATGAAAGACTTATATAATGTTGTACAAACACGTGCAAAAAGAACAAAAAAAAATGGACAGATTAGGACACTTAATTACAGGCTGTCTTCTTGTTAATGCCTAATAAAAAGTAAATCTAATATGAATTTCTAGACCACCCTGTTTCTTTCTTTAATAGCATGAACGTGATGAATTGGCGACAAAAAAAATATTTGCAGAATTTGAAAACTTTTTTAAAAAGAAAGACTCCTTACGCTGAGCTTCTCAGGGTCAAAGCACAAGCAGGACAAGCAAACTCCACGCGCACAGACCGAAGGTGGGAATCAATCACTCGACCCTGGAGGTGTGAGGCGACAGTGCTAATCACTATGCCACCGTGCTGCTGAAGCTGTCCTATTGTTTGTTATTATTACTTAATTACATAACTGTATATGTGTTACCTCACTCACACTTATTTAAATCTCCATATTGTTTCTAGAGTGTAGAAAATAAATCACAAAAAAAAAAACAACAACATTGAATTAGAAGGTGTGTCCAAACTTTTGACTGGTACTTTCGCTACTACTGTACATTGCCACACTATTAATTAGTAGATTTTAAGTAATTATTTTACTATAATAATAATAATAATAATAATAATAATACTTTTTATTTATTTATTTATGAGCTGTTGAATTTAGTTAGCTGACGTTAGCTAGTATGTTAGTTAATTCATGGTTCAGTAACAATTTGTCAGCCAGACTTCCAATTTTCATTTTGAAACAAACAAATGAAAAAAAAGGCTGAACACACAGAACCACAAATAATTGCTTTTATTATGACAAAAACGACAAAAACAACAGATACTTAAATGACTAAGAGACTGATATACTTTACATCCAGTAATGAGAGTCATTTTATTAATTATTATTTCACTCATAACAATGCATTTTATGTAAATATTGCTTTTCCATGATTTATGCGTTTCCTTCCTAATGTACAGTTAATCCAAAGATCTGCGCCTGGGTTTAGACACTCAATGCGCATAAAGGGACGGGAAACAGGAAAGTCTATCAGGAAGCGACTTACTGCCTGGTTTCTCCGGCTTTTTGCATAATATGAATACGTATCAGATGCGCATTAGGAAGATCACCTAGCGGGGACGTATTAGTGACAGGAGGTCTCTCATTAGAGACGTGACTGTGGAGTTCCTGATTTTAGAAGCTTGAATAACTTAAATTCCTAAAGCTCTCGCTGTTGCAGTAACGTCTCTTCATGTAAGGAGGTGTTTCATTAAGATAGGCTGCTTACTGTTCAGATACCTTTGAAGGGTTTGTGAAAAAAGAAAGCAGAGCAGTAGCAACAAAAGCCAGCGAACAGAAACATATTGCGTACTGTGTATTCAAAGAGTCCCAAGGAAACGTTTGGGAAAATATATTGAGATATTGAAGTGAAAATTAAGTCATGTCATATAAATAAGTTGTCTAAAACCTGTGCAATTCAAAATTTGTCATACTACGTAGTAAGTAAGTAAGTAAGTACTTGATGTTCATGTCAATCTGGGACTTGTGACGAAATTTCTGGTGAATGAAGGCGTAAAACAGAAGACTTCATGGATAGTACAGTGATGGGACTCTTAACCGCCGTAAAACATCTGCAGGGTGCAAACGTTTTAAAGATGGTCGTACGTCCATAAAGGATGATCCCTGCACTATATTTTGCATAACGTCAGTGCAATAAGTGTGCGGTTATCTGAATGCTGCTTGCAAGTGGCTTTTGGAAATGACCATGCCGCTCTGATTATGTGTTTTGTCATGATGGTGATGAAGACTGTCAGTGTCAGTCACGCAAGATTATTTTTGTTCATCTGCTTAAACTATTAATAGCACAAGGGATAATCTGTACATCCAGAGAACGCGTCAGTCAGCAATAAGGGGAAGATGCGCAGCAGGTCACATGGATGGGATCACGTCCGGAAGAGGTCTGATTATAACCACACAAGATGGAATTGACAATTTCTCCATCACTTCTGTTTTTGGTCATATTAAGAGAGAATTTAGGAAACTAGGAAACAGCTCAGTTAGGAAACTAGGGTATCTGCTATGCCCCCAGGCTGATATTGATCAACAGCATCCTCTAGCTCTCACAGCACAGAGGCATCTCTATTTGGATTCAGAAAGTGCCAGTCTGTGCACGCTAAGTTAAGACTTAACACACTTAACGCTGTGTGTTAAGTCTGGTGTATTATTTAACACCAAATCCGAATGAAACAGAGCTGCTCAGATTTGCCATTTTCCATTTAAATATAGTCTTGAATTCTTTTGGGAGTCTGGTAAAATTTGCCAAATGAATACAGCCAAGAAGAGCCTACTTCAAATTCAAATCAAATTCTAATTTTATTTGTCACATACACAGTCATACACAGTACGATATGCAGTGAAATGCTTGTACGACCGCAAG
>JAQMYJ010000037.1:35559883-35574023 GCA_030014305.1 Clarias laeviceps
AGGCACCTGAAGGACTCTCAGACCATGAGAAACAAAATTCTCTGGTCTGATGAGACTCTCTGGCCACTCTACCATATTGGCCTGATTGGTGGATTGCTGCAGAGATGGTTGTCCTTCTGGAAGGTTCTCCTCTCTCTCTGGAGCTCTGACAGAGTGACCATCGGGTTCTTGGTCACCTCCCTGTGAAAAAAAAAATACTACAATACATGTAGATTATAATAAAGACATAAGCTAAGATAAGCTAAATGTGTAAAAATGTAGGGTTTGAGAAGATAAAGCTTCAAATAAACAAAATGCTGTTCAGAAAATGGAATGAGAAGTGAAGACGATGGTGCTGGAACTGTAATGTAGTGATGTACGGCCTATTCCATTCTTTCTTTATACTGTATGTTCACATGCAGTGCTTGTTGTACTGATACTCTTACAAATAGACTTAGTAGGCAAACCCTGCCATCTTGAGGTGATGCAGTGGTTTCATGATGAAAATGTGGTGGTGGCACAGCAGACACATGATTTATTTTGTCTTGTCAATCAAACTCACAAATCTACAGTCGTCAAATTGCTGAGGATTTAATGAACGTGTCGGCTTTTGTGATACTGTATACCATAGTTACTATAACCATGACATAGTTACCGTAGTTACTCTGCCATCCTCTCGCTCTCGCTAATTCCAGTGATGGACAGCTGAATAATAAATGTGTGTTTAGAATCAGATTTCCGCATCTGACTCCACGACCTTAAATTCACTCTGAATAAAAAGAATAACCTTGCAGATTTCAAGCTGTCATGTTTCTGCTGCTATCTCTCTGTTTGCTTTGACCCCTTCATTTCTTCACATTGTGCTTCCAAAGAGCCAGACTGTCATGTATTTTTAATGTAGTCTTGAGGAATCATTCCGTAAGCTTTCGAAGGACTTTTTTGCCTGTGAATTTTAGTCCAGTCCCTCCCATAGCAAAGAAACTCCAAGATGAGATTTCATGTTAATCTCTTATTTGTCTCCTAGACAGAAATGAGCCATTTTTGAGACTTGAATGAGATTTAGGCGTTTTCTGCATCTTCTCAAAGGTGTCTCATATGTGGCTCATTAAATCTCAGAGATAGTTTACATTTGTCTTGTGTGCAACTCACATATGCAGAAATGAGCCGTCTTTGAGACTTTAGTCGTTTTCTCAATCTTCTCAAATGTGTCTCAAATACGGCTCATTACCTCTAAATCTCAGAGGTAGTTCATATTTGTCTTGTGTGCGACTCACATATTTTTTATTTCCCCAAAGCAGTGTTTCCCACACAGTAATTGTAAACTGTGCATTTGAGTTTTGTGATACAGTATTTTTTAGGTAAAATGAAATAAAATTGAGTTCTTTATATTGAAGAATATACAGAGCATCTGGAAAGTATTCACAGCGCATAACTTTTCCCACATTTTTTTATGTCACAACCTTATTCTAAAATGGATTAAATTAATTTTTTCCCTCAGAATTCTACACACAACACCCCATAATGACAAAAAATGAAAAAAAAAAAGTTTATTTGAGATTTTTGCAAATTTATTAAAAATAAAAAAATTGAGGAAGCACATGTACATAAGTGTTCACAGCCTTTGCAAAATTGAGCTCAGGCGCATCCTGTTTCCCCTGATCAACCCTAGACTGGGACGTAACAGAAGTGGGGGCTCGTCTGGGATGTTAAAGCGTAAGGTGGCTCGTCAACAAACTGATAGCAAAAAGGCTTCTGTTACGTCCCAGTCTAGGGTTGGACCGTACAGTACAGCAAATGATTGGTTCGGGGTTCTATTTTAAACTGTATGAAGAAGACGACCTGGACACAATATACACACACGCTACAAAGCACAGCAGCACAGACGCATAAAACACACACACAGCGACCAACATGTTGCAGGTCGTAACACAAGAAACACCTAAATGTCATTCAGATCTTAAAGATGGCTCATTTCTGTCTATGAGGAAAAGAAAAGATTAACATGATATCTCACCTTGGAGTTTCCTTTGCTATGGGTGTTAATGTAGTTCGGACAAAATGGACTTTATAGGCATTAATCAGAGCACAAGACCTTACAAGATCTCTATATGCAGATGAGCTCCGTGCGTTCTGACGTCAGTGAAGAAAGTTTTCCACTGCCTGTCTCATCATCAACATCATCATCATCATCATCATCATCAAATTTTAAGTTAAATGATTTTTCTCATTCCTGTCACGGTTGCGGGTCTTGTGTGGGCGTGGCATAGATGCAGAGGCAGAGATTGATGGCAGATGTTCTTTTTTATTAACAAAAATTCACGTAAATTAAACAAACATCGTAGAAACAAAACATATCAAGAAACAACCAACAAACTCAAAACTGTAGCTACCGGCATAGAGTGAAGAACAGGCTCTATGGCTTTACACGGGCTCTATTGGCTACACACAGGCTAAAACCTTCCAAGGAAATAATAAATCAAAACTGAAACAAAAACATACATAAGGTGAAAAGAAACCAAACAAAAGTTCATACCAACAGACCCAACACACGAACATAACAATCAAGGGGGACAAATGCAAGACAAGAAGCTCAACTTAAACCGGCTATTTATAGTAGTTAAACTAATGAGTCCTACTTGACTTATTTATATACCAGATTCCAAAATAAGTAACAAAATCGTCGTTAATGGAACCAGTAGGCTCATCCATCGGTCTGGGAGGTTTATCTGCGAGAAGTTACAACCTGTAAAAAAAATACAGAACCGTATACTTTATAGGATCTGCTACCAACACAGACAAGCACAAATCAGACAAGAAGCAAAATCAGAGACACATCAACGTTAATGCAAAACAGGAAGGTGAGGTCTTTGACGAGTATTCGGTTACATGTCCGTTAGTCTAACTAGACAACAGAATGAAACTATAGAGATTCCTTTAACTTGCAAGGATAAACCTTATCCAATCAGCGAAGAGTATGCGCTCTTAGGACCGCCCCCCTTTCTGTTCTACATTCACATTGGCGTGTTTTTTTAGGTTTGCACTTATACCGTATATTTGGTTCCTTTAAAACCCACCTGTCACGTGCAAGTTGAATGTTTTATTCCTGTGGTCTAAGTTGTTCTGTTCTTTGCAGATGTAAGTGCCATTATTGCGCTTCGCTGCGTGTTCGATGGTGAGTGCTAAATCTTGATCTCGGATGTACTTGCAGCGGGTGTTATTGAACTCCCTTGTCGTGCTTGTGCAGAAAACTTTTGAAGAATTTGATGCCGGATTCAAGATCTGGGAAATTTCCAACTTAATCACTTTGTTTTGAGAAAGGCGGCAGTGCAGAGTGACGCCCTCATTGCACTTTATTTTCCCAGTGCTTTGACTGCTCATGTTCATCTCGGTGGCACCTGTGAAGAAATATTCAGTCAAGTAACGGCCGACAATATTTATCTCCATTTTAAAGGTGTGGGAGCGGAATACAAAATTTTTATGATTTTTATCAGTTTCTTTCCACACGGTTCTAGCTTTTTACACATTTAGCTTATCTTGTGTGTTACGGAGCCTAGAAATGAGCAAAGGAAAACATTTTGAAAGCGTTGTGCTGTTGTAGGCAGTGACGATTCTGCCGATGAATGAATGCTGTTGTATCGCAGAATGGTGTTGTATCGCTAATGTGCAAAAAAAAAAACAAATCAATCTTTCTCGCTCTTGCTCACTCGCTCTCTCACTCACTCGTACTCGTATGTGCCAAGACGTTACAGATTTGTAACATGGTCACTCTTGTGCATGTAATGAAATATAATCCTGCCCCATGGAATTCTGGGAAGTCTAAATAACTATTCAATGGTATTCAATGGTGATCTAAGAGGATGTAATGTGGGGAAGTCATTACGGATGTGTTTGAACCTGCATTACACAAGAGCTTAGTTTCATTTTATTGTGTGTCTTGTGCCACAAGTCTGACTGATGATTAATAACGCCAGAGGTGAGTCAGGAGCACGACTGGGCATGAACAAAGGCTGTAGGGATTAAGCCTGGGCTCAAAAACAAAAACAAAAAACCTTTTTGAAGTGACATTGAATAAACAAAGATATCAAAAGAAAGTATAAGCAAATTATTAGACAAATTCCAATAATCCGAAACCCTTCAGGTTAGTGTTACTTACGTGTGCCAGACGCGAGCAGGATGGTCACCGCGAGAAACGCAGGCGCTTGCATGGTGTGATGAAGTTTGACGCATCGATTGAACCAACCAGCCGAACCAACCATTTACTTATTGCACATAGTGTGTAGTGTGTGGTACTGAAAAAAAGACATCCATAACGTTATCTTGTGTAATGCATTGTGTAATCCAAAGTTTCCATAATAAGTACCTTAAAAGAATCATTAATTGTCTTTAATGACTTACAAAGCATCAAGGAAAAGAGAGGAAAACTTAAAAGAAAATTGATGAAATGCACATTATTTTTTTTTTAAACTGGATTAGAAATACGTAGGTGATCACATTCTCTCAGAAGTTTTCTTCAAACTGGACATATTTTTGGAGTTCGGAAGACCTTTAAAGTTCTGTGTAGACCCCACCGACAAAGTGTGTGAATCCTAAGAAAGCATCCTAACAGGTTTTACACACTAAACTGTCAACACCACACCTGCCTATTTGTAGCTTATCTTTTAAGGTTCTGCGTAGAATCCTGCCATATAAAGGGAAAGAACATTCAACATCCTAAAGGTTCCTCTGCTGGTTTCTCAACAGACCCTTGATTGCACATGGAGTCTACACAGAAATTACTCCAAGTTCAACCTCTTTATAAAGGTTTAAGAACATTAACTACCTGGAGAACTCTTAAAGAACCCTTAACTTAACCTTAAACACTTGTCCCTTCTCAAATAAAGAGTAGCAATCCTGTACTCACCTGAAGATCCTCAGAGTTTGTGCCGTTAGAAAGTTTCATCTCACTCAACAAGTCAATTTTTATCTCCTCCTCACGTGCCTCTGATTCACAGCTTTACTTAAAGGGTCTGCATCTGATTAAGGAACGGAGGAAGAAAGTGAGAATGTGAAAGTAAAAATGCTAATTTGTAAACAGGCTAATCTACAGAAATGGGGCGATCATAATTGTATCAAAGACCATAATTGTTATTATTATTATTATTTTTTTGTCGCTATTATTATTATTATTATTTAGATTTATAATAATGCATTTGTTTAAATATGTTGTCGCTGTAAGAGCTCATTCATAGGAATATGTGCTAAAATTACTGGCTAAAACCAGTCTTAATGTAAGGAGACTCCAGTGTCACTGGTTACAAAGTTAACTTTTATGTTTTCTGTGGGTTTAAATCGGGACTCAGACACAGTCTCAGTGTTTAAGTCCAGGACACAGTCTCAGTGTTTAAGTCCAGGCTAAAAACGTATTTATTTAATCAAGCATTTTTGTCTTGGGTAAAGGAGCAGATCTGGGGCCTCATGGACGTCGAGTATTATGGTGAACTGGTATGTTTAGATGTTTAGTCTTCTCCACTCTCACTGATCACTCAGGTTTGTTGACGGTGAAGTGATCGGTCGCTTTACATCTCAGGGAGCCCTCATGTCTGTGTTGTTGATGTCATAGTTATGATGTCATAGTTAGTCCTGCTGGAGTCCCTGCCTGCACTCTGCACTAAATATACTGTACATTTCACATTAGTGTTCATTTTGTCAGCTATTTTCAATTTTAGTCTTAATCTTAGTCTCGGGATAAATGACCCTGTTAGTTTTTTTTTTTTTTTTTTATCATATTTAGTCATTCTGATCATATTTTTGTTTAGTCTAGTTTAAGTCAGAGGAACCTTTAAGTATTTATGTCTGGTTTTAGTCAATGAAAATGTAACATTTGGATTTTTCTGCATTGTAATTTGATTTGAATGGAAAAAAAATCCCTATAGTATTTACAATTTTCAGCACTGCGATTTATCTTGCTTGTACATTTCCAGTGAACACGTAATTTAAGGCTTTAAAATTCAGTGCGAAAAATACTGACCTTACTAAATCTTATTTATTTTTCAGCCTGACAAATGTTGCTTATTTAAATTTGGGTAGAAAACATTCAGGTCTTCACATCACATCACCGTGGATTATCGATTGTTGCGATTGTTGCGGTCCGTTCCGCAGTGTACTGTAAAGCGTGCTCTACATACAGTAATCGCTACCTTTAAAGTAAAGCCGCCTCCCACTTTCCTTTAAATGTGATTATGATGGATTTTCCTTCCCGTACGCTCAGTAATGCAAACACAGTCGTGTCTGGTAACATATTGGGATTAATTTCCTTAACAGCAGCAACCTGTTAACACTTTAATGAATTTATACTGTTTGATATTTTCACTGCTTTGTGTTCTGTCCATCCAACGCGTCTATTTACCTCTAAACTCGACAGCCTGTAACCTGGAAATTATATAACATTATACAACAAAACATCACAATAATAAAAAATACCCCAGTTGTCAATACTCTTTCGTTTAACAGGACAACTTAAGAAAAGCAATAACCCTTCCAGCCATGATATCACCGACAATGCACTACTAACATGTGGTGCAGATTCATCATAAACAAATATACTTTAAACCTGGAGCTTCTGCAGCTCTTAGGCCATACATTTGTAATATTTAAGTACAGTAGTAGTCATGTAAAATCAGATAAACATCCTCAGGCTTTAATCCTTCTTTCCTCTTATTTTTTAAATGTATTTTCTATTGATTAATAAAGGGATGGTTTAGAGGAAACATGTGGGAGTTACTGTAGGGTAAGGATGAATAAGAGGACTGTGTAAAAAGTGAGAACGTGCTTGTGTGAGTCAGAAGCAGTGTCCAGCGCGCATGGAAGTGGTGCCGGCCCTCGCAGGCTCCTCAGACTCCTCGTCCTTTGGCGGGAGATAAAATTAACAGACTATCGCGATCTGGTAGCAGCTGCAACAAGCCAGAATCCAGGGCATCATAGCTGGTCCTTGGCGAGGCAAAGTTGAATCCAAAGCGAAGATGTTTTACGTCTGTCACACTCTTGTGGCTGTGGCGGCAGTCCAGACTCTGGGCCTTGACATCAAGGCATCAGCCAGTTTGTTTACGGCAGCTGATTTGCAATGACTGCCCGTAAGTAAAGGTGAAAGTGCCAGTGCAGCGGAGAACCTTGACAGCTGACCCTGGACAGGGTGCTGAGTGGCGATGAACATTCCTCACTGTTAAAAGTCCACGAGACACAGAACACGGCCCTCAGATCATGCCATTTCCAGCCCAGCTTCTGACCTTCTTGACTTTCTGCTCCTTAACTCCTTAAATTAAAGAAGTCCATCATCTAGCAACAGCTGGGGGATCCGTTACAGCTGCTCACACAGCAGCCCCCTAAGTAAAATCCAGTAGAATCCATTGCCTTCAGAAGTCACCTACTGTAATTAGTAAGTAGAGTCCTGTGTGTAATTTAATCTCAGTATAAATACACCAGTCCTGTGAAGCCCTCAGAGATATGAAACATTGAACATCGATCAACAAACAGCATCATGAAGCCCCAGGAACACACCAGACAGGTCAGGGATAAAGTTGTGGAGAACTTTAAAGCAGGGTTAGATAAAAAAAAAAAAGCTTTTGAACAATTACTGTTCAATCCATTATCCGAAGATGGAAAGAGTACGGAACAACTGCAAACCTACCAAGACATGGCCGTCTCCCGAAACTGATGGGCCGGGCGAGGAGAGCATTAGAGAAGCAGCCAAAAGGCCCTTGGGACGTCTGGAGGAGCTGCAAAGATCCACAGCTCAGGTGGGAGAATCTATTACCTTGTCATTTCACAAATCTGGCCTTTCAAAGCCATTGATGGAAGCAAGCCATAAGAAGTCCTGTTTGCAGTTTGTGACAAGCCATGTGCATATTTTTAAAAAAAGCTGGTAGAGACCCCAAAAGACTTGCAGCTGTAATGTCAGTGATGGTTCTATAAAGTGTGGGTTGAGGGGGACTGAATACAAATGCACACCACACTTTTTTCAACTTCTATTTGTAAAAACTTTTGGAAAAGCATTTAACATTTTCCTTCCACTTCACAATTATGTGCCACTCTTTGTTGGTCTGTCACATAAAATCCCAATGAAATAAATTTACGCTCTCGGGTCTGCGTGTGTGCGCATGTGTGCGTGTGAAGTTTGCGTGTTTGCTATTTGTTCCCGAGTTGGAAAGTATTATGTAAAATGTCGCACATGTTAATTTAGGATTTTTCAGCACAGTCTGACGATTTCTGCTCCTCTAAAGTTCACCCAAATTCAACCCGAGTAGAAGTTAAGCACATGAAGTGTCTTCTTGTCGAATATCTGCTTCGAATACCATAAGCTTTTAGACAAGAAGTTCAAAATAGAGGCCATGTTAAAAATGATGTGTAGTTTTCAACTACATGAATTCCAAGTCTAGTTGAACTGGTTTGGACACAAATAATCAGAAATGGATCAAAAAGAAGATACAGTACTGTTGCATGTTCTCCCCGCACTTGGTGGGTTTCCCTCGGTTACTCTGGTTTCTTCCCAGACATGCAGATTACACTAGTTGGAGTTCCCAAATTGTCGGTAGTGTGTGTGTGTGTGTGTGTGTGTGTGTACCCTGTGATGGATTGGCACCCAGTCTAGTGTGCTCCAGACCCCTGAAACCCTGTACACAGGATAAACGTTATAGGTGATGAATAAATGCAAATTCTTTAGGGATATTTTTCCCATTCAGATCAAATTACAATGTAGAATCATTTTTATTGTGAGAAGTTTTTACTTCAAGTTCATGTAGTTCAACATGCTATTGCTTTGAAGAATTTTGGCACTGTTATACTTCCATAGTTGCTTCCACGTTATCGTGTCTTATACCATCTTGTTGTTGTGTCTTACTGTATGTACGTTACTTCATAGTGGTTTGTATGTTGGCGGTATGAGGATGTATAAATAAATCAATCTGGCTGATAAATAATTCATAAATAAATGTTCTGCATGTTGAAAGGTTTTATATTGTGATGTGAATGTTTCCACTTCTCTGTGTCCATAAAACAAGCCCTTTATTGCACTTCCGGATTCCTATAACCCGCGTACAGACGCATATACAGTACATCCGAACAGCTCGGGTCTGCTGGAACCCGTTTGTTTTACTGGAAACTGCAAATGTATTTCCTATCGTATGTCTTCTGGTCTCTCTGTGACTGACACGTTGTGACTGGCTGCTTTAAAGTACGGGATGTGCGTGACAGAGGGGACCTTTTCAAGGGCTTAAATGTGCTGATAATAAACAGAGATCTTCAGACCCATCATGGGTGTGAGGACCGAAACCATTCCTGTGACCTTATTTAGCACTCGTTAACTTAGGAGACAATTTAAATCAAAGTGGGTTAAAGAAAAAGAATAAAAACTGAGTCCGAATCAGATCTGAGGGTAAAGGCTATCAGTAAGATGTGTTAAAACTCAGCAGCTGCTCTTCGGCAGTCATGAAGTGAGGAATTCATAATCTCATCTCAGTCAGACTTCAGCAGGCAGAGACAGGTTTGAAGAACATACAGTCTTTTCTCGGAAATCAGGAATCTTTTCTTCACACGAAGTCAATGACAAGAATGTGGAAAAAATTGACATGAAAATTGCCATTGGCTACATCGTCCAACAGTGATTTCTTAACACAATCTCAGCTTGAATCTGGTTACTATAGTTAATACTGTAGATCTTTAGCGATGTACAAGGAGCGTTCAGGTCAAAGCAGGACTTTTATAATCCCCTGCTACTCTAATGCACTTATCCCAGTGTTTCATTAGTGCTTGGATACCATCAGGGTAGAAAGTTTTGAAATGATTGGACAGTCTGTCTGATTCATATCCTAAACGCTGGCCTGCCAGGAACTCCTGGAATGGCCCAAACATGTGGAAATTGGTTAGAATGAGGTCAGAACCGCACGGGGATTGTGGCAATAACTCTCAGCCGAGTTCCTGTAACGTGCAAGTGGTGAATGATTGTGCGTACAGTTCCCAGAGACAGTGTTGGGAACAAGTTATCCATCTGCGTTCCATGGAACGACTGCAGTGGGTCGTCGTTTGTTCTTCTTTAACACGATTGTGCCGTTCAGAGGTTCTACTACGGCTAAGAGTCTCATCACCGTACTGTTCTGTAAATGTCAATCACCCGTTTTACTCGTTCATTCAACAGAAATTTCATCACAGGTCATGTGACCTCATGACAGATAACCTGGTCCTCATTCAACTGAACGCCATGTCTAATGAAGCCAAATTCTTTTTTTTATTTGGCAATTCTATCCTTGGCACATCTTTATTATACATCTATATTATTTTAGTCCACATGTCCATGCTCCACATCCGTCAAACTGTAAGTAGTCTCCTGTGCACAACCCTCTCCAAGCCTTTCCACAGACATTTATCTGATTTAGATCTGGGCTCTGAACTCCAAAATGTTCATCTTCTCCAGAATCTGTTACTTTGTTGTGACTTCAAGGTCATTAATTTTCCTTTATTTTCAGCTGTCTGGGTGAATCTGTCCCTGATTCCCTTTACCTGCCTAAAAGGATTCGGCCCCAGTCTATGAGAAGCGTCTCGCCAACACAATGCTGCCACCACCAGGGGTCACTGTGGGCAGGATGTTCTTAGGATGATGAGCTTGTTTTGGTAGTTTTGGTATTACTTGTAAGCACTTTAACAATCTTCGATTTGCTGTATACGTTCTTTCCAGACCATGGCTTTAGCAGTTGGGTGAAACCAAGAAGATGTCAAGAAAAATCCTTCAACACAACACCCTTATTTGGCGTTAATCAGAACCCCTTACCCAGTGCTTTCACATCCAGTAGATGCTCAAGAATTCTATCTATAGTATTCACAGCTTGTACAGTAGTTCAGTGGTACTGTAACTCTGGAAAGGTGCAACTGAATGAGTTTTAAAGGTCCCATATTTTACTATTTCTTAAACGTCCTCCAGCTGAAATATCCCTCATTTCTATTAACATTAAACTCACTTTGTTTCACTCCGTCTTCAAATGTGTAGTTTCAATGTCTATGTAAATGAACTACTCTTGAGCCCTACGAGAAACAGCAGAGCTGAGAAACAAGCTAGGGGGGGGAGGGGCTCTTCTCAAATGAGGTCACATTATGTTAGCGTTGCCAAAGTGAAGGAGCATAAAGGAAAACTGCGCAGAATCAGTGGTTTTGCAGAAACATCTGAAAGCACTTAAGGATTGATTCTGGCTACACAATAAATAAAAGTAATATTCATAAAAATGGTGAGTGATACCATTGTCTTGACCTTGCACACATTTTGTGCAGCCTGTACTTATAGTATGCTAATTAGGCAAAATTATAATTTTCTTCAAAACAACCATCATGGTGAACACAGAGCCAACTCACAAAAAAAAAAAAAAAAGAAAACAACGTAAGCTTTTTACGGAATATGTCAAGAAAATTCTTTACTTGTCACATATTATGTGATTGTTTTATTTGCATACGCATTAATATTCATGAGTGTCTTCCAAAGATGGGCGTGTACACAGAACCGGCCTTGTCTGTCTTCAATTATTTCAATGTTTATACAACACATTGTATTATATTTACTTTATTTTATTTTTTTCTCTTCATTTTAACACACATAATATATATTTTATCCTTTAAAATTCATGAACATGTATGAATTGATTAGGAGTTTATTCTTTATCAGTGTCAACTTAGAATATGCTGAAATCTCCAAGCAGAATCACAGAAGGTCATAGTGGGCAGCCAGCGTAAGCAGAAACCATCAAGTTCAGAAATCATGGTAATATTTTTGGGAGGTCAGGAATTCAATACTGTCAGAAGAGCAGCTGATTTTGATTCCCGTGAATTTAAAATACATTATGAGGGCACTGATGGCTCAGTGGTAGGTGTTTTAATACGGAATGCGTTTGATTCCCAGATAAAATGGGCGGGTTGTGCCAGGAAGGGCATTCGGCGTAAAAAAGCTTGTATGTGCGGACCGGATGAAAAAAATTTAACATTACGTTTAACATAACAGTAACATACGTTTTGAATTATGGCATCAATCGAAATGATCCCACTGTGCCAGCAAACCCCATGTTTTTACTCCTTCCTGGCTAATGATACCACAATATGGAGCGAACAATGACACAGCAAGTAATGTAGCTAAAGCTAATGTAGCTAAAGCTCGCCATGTTAGGGATCCACAAGCTCTGCTGTTAAAATGGGAAGAGTTAAGATGACGACCAGCAAACCAACCCAAAGCACAATGTACAATACACACAATCCTCATTCCTCATTCCAATCAACATCACAACAACATACCTGCACGGCAACGTCGCTGTATGTAGAAATTAAACTAAATGTCTGAGGGTAAGTAAATTAACGTTATCCGACGCACAAGTGCTGGGATTAGATAGTACAAACACCACTGAGTTATATACAGTATATATTCTGTTACCTTGACTCTCTTCGTCTTTTCATCCAAGATCTGATATTAAAATTTTAGGTTTTCCACGCTACAGTATTACCGTCCTGTCTTCATCTGACTGTAATGCATTAACTCATGCAGTTTCTCATCCTCTCTCTACATCTCTCTCTCTCTCTCTCTCTCTCTCTCTCTCTCTTTATTTCTCACCCACTCTCTTGATCTAAAAGCTTCCTGCTTCGTCTCCAGACAGACGTCTGCACTTCTTCCACTCTTCCACTTCTCACTAATTTTCCCCTCTGGAGTTCCAAACCCATCGTGTAACAGGAAATTAAATGTTGCCTGACCTAAACAACCTGCAGATTTGTTTTGGAGTGAGGGGTTTATTTGCTGGTGAATTCTAGATTTTCACAGGACTGTAAATAATAAACTGGGACCAGTAGACAAGTCGCTCCAAATGACACGTCATTCACTATATAACTATAAATCACTACAATGACTAAGCAAAAAAGTCATGCTGTGCTGTAGGCAGGGCCGCCCCATCCAACAGGTCACCTAGGGCCCCGCCTTAAGACGAGGACCCCATGCACGTTATTAAAAACATTCCCTTCTCATCATAATAGAACGTGGCTACATAAACATATCATTGTTTTCGTCCCACATGGACCCTTTAAACATGATCTAATTCACAATAACGGTGAGAACAAAAAAAATACCCATAATAAAATAATAAAAAGACATAACTCTGTATAACCAACACATGACGAAATACTGAAAACGATAATAAATACTAAACAACGATATAAATAAAAGCATAAAAGATTTTACACATACACAGAAGCACCACATAGTTATTTGCATAACAGCACCTGCGATACTGGGAGAACTGGAGTATAGTATTCGTATACTGTACATAGATTCCACTATATCTCTTTAAATCACTCACAAAAATGTCCAACTTCAGCTAAGTAACTAACATACTGTATGCAGTCCTTCTCAGCCATATACAGCGGTAACTCGGCATACAAATTTCATTGAGTTCGTAAGGTTAAATTTTGTATTGCGAAACACATTCTTCTCTAACAAATAATGCAAATGCAGATAATCCGTGCCAGCCACCCAAATATATTACCAATATTACCAATTTCCAACAGGATAATCATATTTTTGCATATAAAAAAACCTAAAACATTTAAAAAAAGATATAACTTAAAATATGTAATAAATAGACATTAAACCTTACTTAACCTTCATTTATGATTCCTCTTTGAAAAACCAAACTGCTTTAATCCGCTTTAAAAACCAAACTGAACAAAATGCAAAATGCAAAAAAAAAAAGCTTGGCTTTCCACTGACAACTTAGCAGGCGTTCAGTTTGGCTTGGTTTGTTCACTCGTATACTGAAAATGCTTTCGCAAACCGAGACAAATCTCTTACAAAATGTATATTCTTAAGGCGAAAATTCATGAGGCGAGGCGTTCGTATGCTGAGGTACCGCTGTAACAGGTTTACCTTCCTAGTTAGCACTCTTACAGTAACTCTTAATCACTCACTCATCGTCTATACTGTTTAAACCCTGGATACAGCCAGAGGTGGAAAGAGTAATAAAATTTTGTACTTAAGTAAAAGTACTGTTACTTTAGTGAACGTTTACTGAAGTTAAAGTTACCATTATAAAAATATACTCAAGTAAAAAGTAGCTCATTAAAAATGTACTCAGAGTAAAAGTTACTGAGTTACTTTTTTTTTTTTTTTTTTTAA
>JAQMYJ010000037.1:35591394-35601515 GCA_030014305.1 Clarias laeviceps
CACCGCTGATTTATAAAGACTGCTGCTCAGTGGCGGCGACTAGCGTCTTGAGCTGAAACTACGCTAAGAATGAGTTATGGTTGGTCCAGACCAACCTTACGAACGTGTGACTTACCTAAGAGATACTTAGCGTAAGAACGTTTTGGGAAATGCGCCATAACGTTAAGAGAGAGGTTAAGAACTACTTAGCGATAAGAAGCTTCCGAGAAACCGGGCCCAGATTATTATTATTATTATTATTATTATTACTATATTTTGGTCACAGTGTATTTGTGCTATTTCTTTGTCTTTGTGACCCAGTTTCTGTTTTTTCGCTCAGTTATATTTGGGAAAGTTGGTTAAAATGAAAAAAAAAAAAAATCAGTTCATTATATTGCTTATTTTGTACTGAATAAAATAATATGTCAGTCTATACTGCACAATTCTGAGCCTTATATATGGTTATTTAAAAAAATTGCCAAACAAATAATGGCTGTAATGCTCTGAGCTTTAAGGGCTACATGTAAGCTGTGGGAGCGGTGGCTCAGGTGGCTAAGGCTCTAGGCTGGTAATTTCCGGTTCTAAGAATCCGGGTGCGAGCCTGGCGTCAGTGAGTTGCCACACCCTGTACTACCCAGCCACTGTTTGTCATGCATTTATTTATTTCAACATCGCAAATTTATAAGACAAGTAAACCCGAGTCCTTTAAAATCGTGATTAATTATAGTCTGTAAAAGTGTCATGCTGTATGGGTGTGTACGTGTGTGTACGTGTGTGTGTATTTAACTAAATCTGCGTTTAGTTGTGAACTAGCATTGTTAACGGATACCTGAGCGCCTGAGCGTTTTAAGATTAACGTTGAATTTTAACATGATTTAAACAATTCCACTTAGCAAAATGTCAAACTGGGATTTTGAAGCCGTCCGTTCCTGAACTCGTTTATACCTCTGACCTCGTCGTGTTGTTCATCACTGTTTAACACGCAGCGGCGCCGGCCTTCCCTTACAGCAAGCAAACAGAGAGACGGAGCTTTAGAAGTCATCTTCAATAACGCCGTTTATGAAATCGAGGCCATTATCTGCAGTGACGCGTGAGCCACCATGACGAACCTCCACACACACACACACACACACACACACACGGCAGAAAAGCCGTTATGAAAAGCAAATCTGTCTGAGCTCTCTCTCACCAGAGAAAATCTTTTTATTTTCCTCTTGCTTGTTTACTTGCATTTGAATTTAGATAGGTTTTTTTTTTCTTTCTCCACACCGAAGTGATGTGATTGAAGGATTTTCAAAACAACAGAGTGGAGTTGTGTTTGTTGTCGGTCTTGCTCAGACACACCTGATTCCACAATCCAGCTAGTTAAGCTCTTTAAGTCAGGTGTGTTACATCGCACAGAACTGGGCAAAAAGAGCGACTGAGAATATGAGGAATACACACACACACACACACACACACACACACACACACACACACACAGTGATGAGCCTTCAAACTTTGTCTGGATATTTGTTTTTAATTAAATCTGATTAGCATTATCTTGCCGGTTATCTGCTCTAATCTCTAGAAGGACAGACATCACAAATACAGAACACACACACACACACACACACACACACACACACACCACACATTTGCTCACTTTTAAACGGATTTGTGTTAACGTTTGTGTATTTGTAAACTGGTCTGATATGTTTAGTATTGCATGAGCTTTCTGAAAATATGACAAATTAAAAACAAACAGACAAACAAACAAACAAACAAACAAACAAACAAAAGATAAATTAATTAAATAATAAACTGTTTGTTTATTTATTTGTTTATTCGTTTATTTCATTTAGTTTTATAATGCTTTACTTATCCACCTATTTATTCATTAACTTGTTTTTATTTGTTTATTACATTTAATTATGTAACTAATTGCTTACTTCTTAATTTTTTGCAATTCTATCTTTCTACCTATCTATCTATAATTTAGACAATTTATTTGTTATTTATCTATTCATTTATGTTTATTCATTAATTAATTATTATATAATATTATTATTATTATTTATAACACTTATTTTAGTTTGTATATATTATTTATTTATTCATTTCAATTGTTTTCTATCTATCTATTCATTTATAAAATGTCATTTCTTTGCTTATTTGTTTGTTTTAATTTATTTTATGATTTGTTTGGTCTATTTTCTGTTTGTTTGTTCATTAGTGTATTCATTATATTTATTTGTTTGCTAATCATTCATATTGTTTTATTGTTTATCCATGTGTTTACACTCCACAGTGAATTATGTGTTTGATGCAAAAGTTTATGCCCCCTTGGCCACGTTATAGGTTTTGTACTTGTTTTGTACTGATCTGTGTAGTGTTATGCGTTGTGCCGATGGCCGATTGGCAGCTGTACAGATGTTCCTGTTGAAGTTAATGTAATTTTTAACCTCTACATTGAGCCTCCCTGATGCCAATCTGATGTTGCAGCTGCTTTAAAGCATTTTTTTTCCCCCTTTTTTTCAAGTGTCCAGTATTTATGTTGGCTTTTAAATAAATGTTTCGGTCGTTTCCCTTTCCCGAACCTCGTTAGCCGCTCTGGGGTAATAATTCAGGTCAGGCGTGGTGTCAGAGGACATCTGATCAAACTGTGACCTTGGCAGAAGTTCTCTGACTGCTGGGTTATCCACATTCCTGCCCCAGAAATGACTCAGTGTGAAAGCAGTGAATCAGTTTCCTTAGAAAGTCAGCGACGTTAACTGTTTGTGCGCGTCTTCAGGCAGGTGAAAGCACGGAGTAACCTTTTGATCAGGAAGGAAATCAACTCTGAAAATATTCAGTCTAAGAGAGATTAAAACGTGTCACACGTTTGTTGTTGATATATATATATATATATATATATATATATCTATATATATATGTTTTATTTTTTTATGTAAACATGCTTAAAATATTTAGCAGTAATATAACTGTTCACTGATTTGAACGACTGATTCGACTCATTATGCATTACAGCATTCTGTTAAAATGTGAGTTTACCCAACGTCTTGGGAATTGTCAAAAAGTTTTAACCATGTCTTGGGAATTTGGAGCTTTTTAAAAACTCTGGAATTAGTTTGAGCCTTGTGAAGCACCAGGAATTAATCTTAGTGTCTTTTCCCATTAGGCACATGGGCAGGAACGATTGCTCCCCGTCCCAAGACGAGAAGATCGAGAATGAGGAGATGAATATTCGCACTATACCAAACATTATTGGTCTTGGAGGCCTTGCACCTCCAATGGTCGAGGGTTCGATCGATTCCCACCTCAGGTCTGTATGTGTGTGTGGTTGGGTTTCCTCCAGGTGCTTCGGTTTCCTCCCACAGTCCAAAGACATGACGAGTGGGCTAATTGGCGCTCTAAAATTGGCCGTAGTGTGTGAATGAGTGTGTGTGTGCTTGTACCCTGAGTACTCTGGGATGGACTCCAGGTTTACAGAATAAGGACTAAAGAAAAGGAGCGAGTGTGTGTGTGTGTGTGTGTGTGAGTGAGAGAGAGAGAAAGTCTGAGTCTTGGGAATAGTCCAATGTTTGGAGTGAGTTGTTTGTGCTACATGTTGCGTGAAAGCCAGGCCATAATATTGCTCTGAGATCATCATCTTTTGGATCAGGCCAGTTAAGGTCACCAGCAAAAAGCTTTATATTTATACAGTATATATACCGTATAATATATATTTATATTTACACAGTGTGTGTGTGTGTGTGTAGTTCTTTCTTCTGCAGCAGGAGGTTCTTTGTGGCTCATCTCATGCAAAGATAAGTGTGTTGAGGTTTGAGACCATGTCTCTGAGCCAGCGAGTGTCCCCAGGGGACAAGTCTCTACTCCTCTAAAAATCCGTTTCTCATTCTGCTCTCACCCTCTTTCACCCCCTCGCAACTTTTCCCACTCCTACATTCTTTTGATTTTCTAAAAACAGTTCTCTGGACTCATTGTACTCGTCTCTCTCTCTCTCTCTCTCTCTCTCTCTCTCGCTGCCCTTCTATTCTACTGTCCCTACATCTTTCTTTCAGACACAGGCATTTTTCTTTTTTCCCCATCCATCCATCCATCCATCCACCCAACACGCATGATATTACTCTACCACTCTAACGCACCCTTGCTTTTGCTCTCTCTCTATCTCTCTCTCTCTCTCTCTCTCTCTCTTTATAGGCGAGAAACTCGATTTGTCTCCATGCTTTCTTTCATCCCGCTCCTCATCACCAGCAGCTCCCAGACCCTTTGATTTGGGTTCCATTTAAACCAAAGCCCTCAGCATAAACACACACACACACACACACACACATCACCATGGACACCCAATGCACCAAAGCTCACATCACACAGAGGCTGAAATGCATTTCACTCATAAATATTTAGCATCAGTTAAAAAGTGAGGTGAGGCTGAGATACAGAGCCGAGCTGCACCAATATACACCCTTCAGCACATTTACACACACACACACACACACACACACACACACATTCTGTGTGATGTGCATTTATAGGAAAATAATCAAACGTATCAAAACAATTTTATTATCCCCTGACACTGAAGACTCCTTCCATAGATATTTAGTAAACACCCCCTCGGCGTCTCCATCCCTACGGTTGCCATGGTAACGATGCCGCCTTAGAAAAAAGTTCATTAATAGAAACTTGCTGCGACTTGAACAGACGAAGAACGTAAACACGAGCCATCGTAAAGATGTTCTCGTCTCCATGGCAACAGTTAAACTGCACCTCCATAAGACGCGGCTTTACACCCATCGTGTGTGATTTACCGAGACTGACTCGCTTTAAAATCCTTCAGGCATCCGAAATGCACGCCTCAAGCCAGGAGTGTGTGTGTGTGTGTGTGTGTGTGTGTGTGTGAGATAATCCTGTGGGGATAGGTGTGTGAGAGAAAGCTCGCTCCCCTCCTAGCGATGTAGGCAGGTGTAGCACAGATCCAGAGATGCTCCAGCTGCACAGTCTCTGCAGGGTTCGAGGGACTTATTTCTGGATTTGTTGACTTTACAGATGAGCCGATGGATCCCGACAAACCTTGTCGACATGTTGAAATTTTTATGTCGCTCGTTTCCTCCCTCGTCTCCTCTCCTCTCCTGTTCTCTCTCTCTCTCTCTCTCTCTAAGCCTCTGGAAATCTTTCTTTATCTCATAAATCACGGAAAATCCATTGAATTAAATTAGGAAAGACAAAACAGTTGACTAATTTGTCTGGTTTTATACTAATGGAGCAAAGAATATGGTAATGTACTGTATGTGACTCAAGATCTAAACTTGATCCTTTGCATACTGTCATAGATGTCACACACACACACACACACACACACACACATGCTCATTCACATACTAATACCAATTAGCCTGATCTGCATGTCTTTGGATTGTGGGAGGAAACCGGAGTACGTTGAGGAAACCCATCAAGCACTGGGAGAACATGCAAACTCCATGAACACAGACCCTGAGATGGGAACTGAAAAAAAAAAAACCCAGACCCTGGAGGTGCAAGTTAGTGCTGGGTCATTCATGAATGATTCGTTCCTTTCGAACGAGTCTTTAACGTGACTCAGATGAACGAGTCGTCTCGGAGAGTGATTCGTTCATTTTCTACTGGGTGCGCATGAGGAAATCATCGCAAACCCCCCGTAGGTTATGTACAGGAAACAGAAATGAGGAGTCTTTTGGTCCGAACCGTTCGTTCTTTTGTCACGCGACTGCCGTAGACGCTATGCGGTGCAATAGATTCAAAAGAACAAATGATTCGGACAAGAAGATATGATGGAGCTACTCATTCTGGTTATCATTTTATGTCCATAGCTGCATTGTAATATTTTCATTACTGGAACTATAGACAAACTTTATGTATGTAGACGTGTTGGGGGCTGTTTATTGAAATTGTAACATTTTATATCATTTCTGATCAAAAGAATGAAATAACCTAATAACTCAAACAAATATTTGTTCATTTACATGGACGAGATTCAAAGAACTGAGTCACTAAAATTGCTAAATACCTAAAATAACTTCCCCTAAAATATAAATGCATGCCTCTGATATACTGTACATGCTTTGACCAGGGTTGTCAGACGTATATATATATTTTTATGCACAGAATTTTTTTTTCGGTTTTGTTTTGCAATGGAATGTGTTTTAATTAGAAAAAAAAAAAGTATATATTTATTATTATAAAGTTAATATTTATTTTATTTGTGTTTGGTTATTCCTAAAGGAGCAAACCTTTCACAGATTAAAAAAAAATAATAATAATTTAAGATGAGTTAGATTTGGAAAAAAAAAATTATGTTGTCTGTATGATCGAGTTTTATTTATACTAGTTGGTGGGCAAAGTATAGAAATCCTGTAGTTGAGTAAAAGTAAGGATCCCCTAGGTAAAATAGCACCCAAGTGAAAGTAGAAGGCCTTGATTTACATTTCTACTTAAGTAAAAAAGTGGTGATATTCCCCATTTCAAATCCTATAAACCATTGTGGTTATATAATACAATACCATGCAGAAATGTAGTGAAGTAGAAAGTACAGATGTATGTAGTTAAGTGCAGGAACAAATCAATTTACTCAGTTATCGTCCACCTCTGTATATACAGAGATACTGAGAAGGAGTATATTTAATGTTGAGATTATTTTAATAAATTAGATTTTGTCTTCAAATGTGCCGAAAACCCCTCCAAAAAACAGACTACAGCAAATGTAATACTTTTGCTTCCCTTGTAGTCATTTGCTATTTTTTGCGGAATGTGTAACAATTTTGCCGGATTTTTGCCCAGGATTGTGTTTTTGCGCTCGATGTTTAGTTCGCCCCATTTTTCAAGTGTTTTGTTTACTTGTTTAATGATCACGTATTAATCTTTATTGTTTTTCTGTGCTCTGATACCCACATCATGCATCTCACCTTGACACATTCCAGCCCAAAGGCACAGACTATCGATAAAGCTCTGAAAACACCAATTAAATCCAGTCTATTTCTCAAATCCGAGCCGTCACCCAGGAGTGAGATTTAAGTGCGTAAACTTTCGGCATTACCATCGCTCACCATCATTACGCGTGCGTTCGTGCTACTCGACCCTGAGATGAGCTCGTTACGGCCCTCTCGCTGGAAAAACATCCGTTATCCGATGCAAAACACTCCCAAACAAAGGCCGATAATAAGAGCGTTACCCTTCACAACTCGTGGCCCTGTTTATTACAGGTGCTCATTATTTTCAGACGCAGCTGCGTAATGACCAAACGACCCTCTCCGTCAACGTTTGTACCTCTCTGACCTGATTCGTGACAGGATTAAAGAGATACAGACTGCAGTCTGGATACGTGTCCTTTAAAGACTCCTGGAGCAGCTGGAGTGCAATTATTAGTGTCATTCATAGTCCTATTAATCAACAGTTTTATCTGTGCTGATAATCATAAAACGATTTAAATACAACCTCAGTGGGATTTCTAGAATCGTTCTAAATCCTAATTGTAGCATACATTAGTGAATTTACGGTAGTCATGCTACTCTAGGATTCACCTAGAGTTCGAGGCAGTGGTGGCTCAGGCGGTTGAAGCTGATTGGATGGCACCCAGCCACTGAGATACAGGCGACCCGAGAAAGAAGATAAAATCTCAACAATAAAAAAAAACATCAGCAGATGCGGCAAATTAATATACACACCACAATTCAGACATCACACGAAAATACGGTCTTGAGTGCTGTTTATAAGGTGAGGTGAGAGTAGAGGCTGCATGGCAGAAATCTCGATCGGTATCGGCTCTAACTGGGAGCAGCGGAACTGTGCGACAACATTATTAATGTAACAAACAATCCTAACATATGTTTAAATGCAAAAAAAAAAAAACGATGCATAGCAATCTTGCTATCTTAAATTGATTTTTTACATTTTTCATTTATTAAAGTATGAATTCAAGTAAAAAGTGCGCTGGATGTTCAGGCGTCCTCTGAAAGCTTGGGTTCTTTGCAGAAAAACTAAATATATTACAAAAATCAAATTGCAAAAAATATTGCCAAAAACAAGGAGAAAAAATGTTTCACAAGCAAGTTCTAAACCGTCTTCCCCTCCCGTTTCATTTCATGTTTTCTCTCTTTTCCTTCTCACATCTGTCATCATTTAGTGCACCAGCCGGCTCTCCCATCATACAACAGCTACCCACTGGGGCTCTCAGCTTTCTCCAAGACACGTGAAGTGATGCTCATACTGTGTTACACCAAAGCTCTAACGCTCTCCCTCATGCATGAGCTCACACACACTCACGATTGTCTGGTGTTGCTGTGACTGACAGGAGAAAGACAGGACGTACAGTATGCCCCTCCCACCCAGAGAGCATGGCTCAAAAAAAGGTTTTTAATAAAGCCATGAATTAATTTAAATGAAGTGTTGAAAACTAAAACAATTTCCCTTACAGTAAATGTGTACAGATTGTACATTGAAATATAATGTTTGTAGAAAGATTTTTTTTAATGATAAGCCACTTAATAAAAAAATAAATAAAATAATAATAAAAAAAAAACAGATAAATGAATAGGGGCAGAAAAGTAGGACTGAAGTATTATTATTATTATTATTATTATTATTATTATTATTGTTATTATTATACAGCATAAAGGTTTGTATATGATACATTTTCCCCCTTGCTGTCATATAAAAAAATATAATAATAATAATAATAATAATAATAATAATAAAATGATAGGAGACACCTTTGTATTTCCCCTATTACAATAAAATAAATACATAAAAACCCTATTTATTTTATAAATTGACAAACCATAAAATAATAAAATGTAGAACTTAAAAACAAAAACATAAACAAATATATGCAAGCCCAGATAAAACGAGTTGCGTCAGGAAAGGCATCTGTCATAAAACCTGTGGCAAGTTGTTGTGTGGATCGGATGGTCCGCTGTGGCGACCCCCTGACGGGAGCAGCCGCAAGACCGACAACAACCAAATATATACCTACACTAAATTCAACCCCTCCCTGCAGGACAATTAAATAAATTAAAAAAGCATATATTCATTTTCTTTGACTCACCTCAGAGCATGAAGTCTATGTACCTCCAGGACTCGCAGGAATCCACACTGAGATGAGAGTGTGAATGGAATGAAGCCCAACGAAGTCTGCTTACACAATTTATGATTAATCGTTCCTCCTACTGAAAAAAAAAAAAACAAGGATCAGAGGTCAAACGGAGAACAAAAGACTGACCTCTCTATAGTGGAAGTTTACAACTTTACTTCCTGTTTAAGCCAGGTTCATTTCCCTGACTCTTCCCAAAACATCTGCAGGAAGGTGCTTTCCCTTCTCACTTTCAGTAAATGCATCAGGATTTCATCCTCGCTAATCTTCACTACCTGAGTGCCAAAGATGAGGTTGTGAAATCAGCAGAATTTCAGATGTCTGAGACAATGAGTGGAAATGAAAAGCAAACGTGTGAAATATTTTATTCTATAAAAAAAAAAAAGTGAGAAAGAGAGCACTGGTGATGAGTTGTCAAGGGTTTTAAACAAACTGAGCCCTCACACATGTACAGTAGTTTCTCCTCTGAATCACATTTCCTGTTGCCTCGGATGCAACACATTACACTTCTTTACTACTGTATCTACTATTAGAGTTGACTAATACACTAGTAAGTGAAATGCAGTGCAATCTCAGATGTTCAAATGTACTGTAGTCATGACAAAACATGAGAAAGTGATGTGGGGATCTCCCAGTTCCCACATCCATTTCCATGCCCATGTAGAGAGGTCCTGAAAACCCAATTAGTGCTGCGGACAAAGGAATTCCTGAGCAGCTTTGCAACAAAAGCCTTCCGCTGAATACACTCTTCCATTAGGAAAAGAAAATATGTAGTGGCCTTTTGCTTAATGTCCTCCTCTGCAGTGTGGCCACAAGAGACTATCACTCCAAACCAACCACCGAACCAGCTCTCCTGATCACTCTGTCTGTGGGTTCCCAGACAGCTCTGACCGTTCTTGAACAGATAGTCAGTGTTCACGGTCCAGTCCAGTGGACCAGTCCACAAGAGACTATCAAGTCCACAAGAGACTATCACTCCAAACCAACCACCGAACCAGCTCTCCTGATCACTCTGTCTGTGGGTTCCCAGACAGCT
>JAQMYJ010000037.1:35657301-35669489 GCA_030014305.1 Clarias laeviceps
GGTTTACGAGTGTTTTGGAATACGAGCCCACTTCCAGGAACGAATTATGCTCGTAATCCGAGGTTCCACTGTATATATTTACACAGTTACACAGTACATTTACACAGTATATATACATGAATATATAATTTACAGTTACACAGTGGTTAATAACAATATTACACCCACCACCCATGAACTCAAAAGGAAAAAAAAATACTCTTGCAAAACATGAGTATTTTTTTCTTGAAAATAAAAGTGATTTATATTTTCTGCAAAAGCTGTAGTATATTTTAAGGAATTTTTTTATTTTAGTCCATTTACCATTTGCAAATTTATCAGGGGGTTATTCTGAAAAAAAAATCGATTGCATACTGCATAATCGATTAAATTATTCCTGGAGCATCGTATTTACAAATCCTTATGAACCTTCTGTTCCTATAGAAACTATAACGCACACGACTGAGCACTAAATCTGTTTAACAAGAAATTAATCGATACCTTCCGACCGATCAGATTCAATATTGTGTTACGACTCCAAACACACGACTCAGATGCTCGGTTTTGTATGAACAACAAAACAACTCAAGGCATCTTGTGGGTAGCGTTTACGCTTCGTTTTCTCTCGTCTCGCCTCTGTTTTGAATCTCCATGGCAACGCCGCGTCCTTCCCGTCATCGCCTTTAGCTCAAATATGCCTTAATTAGACCCGAGGTAACAAAATGACTCTCAGTATTCGTTCCAGAAACTCAGGAATAGCTTGACATTCACAAATAAAATCATAACGAGCCCCCTGGCCATAAAGCGTAACACACCACAGAGCATGTGATCAGCTGTAGCTGGGAGTCTGGTGGAAATGGTGATTAGTTTCTACTCCCTACTGACGCAAACCCACGGGGTTTGTTTTCTTGTTAAAAATCAGGAGTATCTTGCTATTTTTTTTGCCACTTCGGGAATAAATAACTGGTAATTATAAAGATATTGTGAGAGCATGATGGGAAAATAAAGTTTTAGCACTCCGAGCACCCGCACCAAGAGCCAGCCGCATCCTGTGGAGACGTAGATTTTGCCCTAACGATTTAGCAAAACAGTTTATTTCATGTGTCTTTCATGCTGTATTCTATTACGGATTTCTTTTCATTTAGAACAATCAGTGTCGCGTCTGTACACGAGAGATAGAGACAGACATAGTGGACCTATAAACGCGCTCGTATGTACTTGTAAAACAAACACTTTGAGAATAATGTTTCTATAAAATCTCTTACCATGTCAGTATCACACTCTGGTGATGGAATAGAGGAGGTTGTAGAGCAGCTGTGAAGGAAAAATAGTGAGGAAAAACAAACAAGTCTGCAGCGCTGCTTCGCCCAAAAATAGAGCATCGTCTGGCGTATTTGTGGCCAGCGGAGCCACGTTCGTCTGCGAGTTTTATAGCTGTTGTTTAGGACAAGGTTAGGAGTGATGTAGTGGCAGTCATGGAGACTCGGCAATGAAAGGTGGTGGGGCAGATGCACCAGAGATGAGAACTACTGGAGTAAGGAACTTGAATAGGTGAAAGAGAATAGACAGACATTGCTCTACAGTCCGAGCATTTGAATGGATATTTTGAAAACATCAATGTCGAGGTGAGTGTCTGATCGTGATACACTGGGAATTATCGTGGACCAGTGAGAAAATAAACTCATGTGTAGCAGGGTTAGATATTAGAACTTGGAGGAGTGGAATTTATTCTGAGAAGAAGATCGAACTTCATAACGCCGTTTTAGCACATTGTCAATTTGTTGTTATTGATTAGTTTATTGCCGTAGTTGTGCCATATTATACTCATCTAAAAAAAAAAAAACAGTTGAGGTTCCAATATTCTTTTATTTATTATGTTTTTTTATTTCCGCCAAGGGATAACCTCCGGTTCTGAAAAAAGTGCCAAAAATATGCAGTTCCTCAAATGTCCACTGGGGGCTGGATCCAAAAGTGAGTCAATCCGCAAAGAGCTCCATGTTAAAATGACCAAGTTTACAACAGAAATAAACATGTTTACAGCCTGGTACAAAAATAAATAAATAAATAAAACAAACAAACCAAAACAATCTCATCCATGACAACTGTACTGCGCAGTGAATTTTGATGTAACTCATTAGGTAAAATTATATTAATCCACAAAATGATGCAAAATTAATGATTTGAGTGACAGCTGCATTGATTGTGTCAAACCGCTAGCTGTCTGCTACACATCACTTTTAACCAGCTAACTGGAATCATAGTTTAGCTTACCACAAGACATGAAGGAGTTGACCCGGGATGACGTGTAGGTCAAATGCAAATGACGGTGTTCAGTCAAATGCAAAGTAACGCTAGAATATAAATTAATGTTAGCCACCTTAGCATTTTAGCTAAGCTACAGCTACACTGGCTGGGATTTGGCAAGTGAAGCATGCTCCAACCAAAATCCAGGCTCCGTTTGTTCCTCCTATTTATGGATTAACCACGGTTTAGGTGGACTCAGATCCTGCCAAGATGGCGGTGGAGAGAAATCCCACAGCTGAGCTTCAAAACCTCTCTTCAGAAAACCTATCAGTGATGTCATGGTAGTCCTTGGTGGTGATGTCAGGTCTTATTATACAGTCTATATAATACTTCCTACTATAATAAAAGTCCTTCTGGTTTGAACGCGTTGTTTCAGTCTCTGTAGCTTTAAATGCAAATGAGGTACTTGCTCCGCCCCCACACCCATTTGTGGAAGTGCATTTTTCTAGTCAATCAGAATGAGGGAAGTGGGAATTCTGTAGAATTCTGTGCCCAGGACCCGAAACAGATGATGTTTTTTTTTTTTAATGGAATGACATCATACCAGGTATGAAATTTGATTGTCCTGTTCAAGCAAAAAAAAAAGCAACAAAAAAGATGGAAAGTTTATTTTTTGCATATTAGGTGCCCTTTAAAGATGAAATCCTATCTCCTTAAAAGATGTATCTGTATATAAGTACTTCGAAATAAAGTGTACAAGCTTAAACAGTGAGATGGTGTTATGTTAGTTCGGTCACAATTCGGTAACGGACACATTATCCTTCTGTACGTCTGTCTGAAAGGCAGTTATGTTTATGCAATTGTTATTGTAACCAGCGAATTAAATGTCCAGAGACATTTGACAAATGTCTGAAATAATGCTTCTCTGATGTTACTTTGAGATTTTTTTTTCATCATTCCCTCTGTTAGTCTGTCTTCAGGATAATCCTCATTAGTGGTAAGTGCAGAAATCAAATGGTTAAAAGTGGGATATGTATAAAAATATCCTTATTATCACGAAAAGATCATTTAGCGGACTGTCTTGTACTCACAGGCTACACACAGGCTGCAGCATAGGGAGTCACCAACAGGGGGCCTCAGTGAGGCATACAGATGTATAATGTTGTTCTTTATTTTGAAATGTTTAAAACAAAAATTCACAAAACTTGCAATTCAATGTAAATTACACCAGTAATGACTTTTGTCCAGTTTTTTTTTAATTTACATTATTTTGTAGCGTGCCTTTTGATGTGTGTCTGGAGTTTCAAGCTCATTCCTGGTATGGCGGTTTTTACCTGGATGTAACAGTGCTGCAAGTTTGCATGCTGAGGAAAGGCAATGTCCCCTACAGTGTGCATGCGTTATATGAATAAATGATTGCCGAGGAGTGCCGTGCTGTGTTTCATTACTGATTCATTGCTTTACATCACATTTTTATTTTATTACTGATCTTTGTCTTAGAGGATCCAGCACCCAACATCACACACATTGATTCATCGCCATTAGAAACACCAGATCATCATACTACAGTCATAAAGACATCAGTCTTTGTTTAATTCTGTTGTTAGTCAATAGCAGCACAGTCCCATGAGCTTATTGTTTTTTGATTGCCTTAAAATGATGAATAAGGACCTCAATTGCTAACAGCTCAGGGCCAGAAGATTTCCAAACCTGGCCCTGATGATTAGACTGCCTGGTGTTTAACGTCTCCCTGTTTTGTTTTGTCAAAAATGTAATTCCAAGTACACGTTCCTTGGTGTGGGTTAGAGCACTGCACCACGGTTGTGATAATATTTATTAGAACCCTTACGCAGGGCTTCTGAGGGGGTTAATGAAATAGGAGTATGAGAGAGTGCTTATGAGACATGCATGGTCTCCACCTTCCCATTTGCAGATAGCGTGGGATTATTAATTGGGGAACTAAAAAGAAACAAATGAAAACTGAAAACACGAAATAAACAGAGCCCTGCCGTCTCCTCAAACTAAAAATAAACTCTCTCGCCCTCTCTGGACAAGTCGACCTTTACTAAGGGCTTATGTGTGATTTTATGTACTTTACACTTTTCAACTTCACCCGAGAGCACACGCTTAACTAATGGCGTGCTGCTCTCTCTCTCACAATCACGTCGGGTGCTTTCAAAGACTTTGGCTGGGTCTTTTGTCTTTGTCTTTGTCTTGCTGTGCGCTTTGTTTTTGTCTTGTTCTTTGTCTTTGTCTTGGCCCTGATACCTTATTGGTACTACCAGCACAAAGTCTGCTGGTATCAGGGCACTTAACTGGTGCAGCACGTCCACACTGATTGCATCTGCGGTGGCGTTGCCTAGCAACCACACATCTAGATGGCCGCAGCTAAGCCTGTTCAGAACTCCACGAGATAACCGCCTGTTCTGAACAGTGCGGAGTGTTTTCACGCGGCTCTTCCCCTCGAGAGACCTGCGTCGTTATAACACAAAGGATATTCATGCAATCATGATGCCATAGTGTATGATGTCTTGTACTATATAGATTAATTACTTTTCTTTTACTACTAAGTTTGAAAATTCTAACTTCGGCAAACGTCCTACAAAGAACCTAATGACAAAACAGGATCTAATGGTGATGTAAGGTTGTAGTCGAAACATGAGGTAATGATCATGTCCTCTCCGGGTGGATTATTCCCCTGAGCTCTGAAATCCTCTGAATGAGATTCTCCAAGGACGGTCATTCATTCATTCATTTAATCCCAGTCTATTTACAGGGGCTTGGATAAATATTCACACCTTTTTATCCCTTTTTACATATTGTAGTGTTACAACCTGGAACTGAAATGGTGCAAATAAGCCGAGTTCCAGCGACATACCTGAGGTTTAGAGAGATTATTTTTCACTAGCACCATCTCCGGAAATCGTGTACTCCTCTAAAACCAGAGTAACTTTACAATGATTTCAATTTTCAAGAACGTCATATCATCACTTTTTTATAGATTTAAAGTTTTCTCCTTTGAAACTAGTAGTTAGTTTCTGCTCTCATTAAGAGTATAACAGCTTTAAACAGTCCTTCATCATTATCTTGTTTTTCCTCTCTCTGGAAGTTTTCCAGTTCAGTGTAACATCAGAATGAATGCAGACGTCACGTCTGATTGTTAAAACTTGCGTTATTTCAGCATTTCACCTAGCGTAGATCCCCCAGTCCACAATTCCCATGTCCTTGTAGTGAGGTGTTGAAGAGCCAAATGGCTCTGGGGACAAAGGATTGTCTGTCCGTTGTGCAGCTTTGTGCCAGACGTCTTCCACTGAACACACTCTTCTGGTTGCAGAAAACTATGTGCAGTGGGTGGTTCGAGGTTGGGCATGATGGGGACAACATTTTGTTAAGTGTCCTCTTCTCTACCACTGCCTCGAGAGAGTCCAGCTCCAGATAAGCCACCGAAACAGCTCTCCTGACCACTTTGTCCAATCGCGTGGCATCCCTGTTTTTGAGACTACCTCCCCAGCACACAACCACACTGCCGATGACTGAGTGATAAAACATCAGTAGGAGTTTTCTACAGATGTTGAAAGATCCTAGTCTCCTGAGGAAGAACAGCCAGCTCTGATCTTTCTTATACAGATAGTCAGTGTAGCCCCAGGTATCTGTATGACCTTACCCTTTCAACATCCACGCCCTCGATGGAGCCAGGTAGCAGGTTAGACCCGGACCTACAAAAGTCAATAATAATCCCCTTGGTCTTAATGATGTTTAGTTGTAGCTGGTTTAGATTGCAATATTGTTATTGTATAGTTGCCACAGACAGATGTGTCTCTTCCGCAAGTTGGCAACAAGTTGCCTGTGGATCCAAGCTTCCTCGGTTGTTCAAATGTTTTAATGTGGCTAAGAGTCTAATCTTGTTACTGTGCTTGACGTCTTCTGTTAATTTTAATCGGTTTTACGCCTTCATTCCCAGTTTGACTTGAACGTCCCATATAAAGCACTGACACTATAGACTCCATCCTAAAAAACACCTTCTTCCACAATACCAATGATTATACACATTTTAAAAAATCTGTTTAAAAAAACATCCACGTAAATGCAAATCCCTATAGAAACGATAACGGTGCAATAATATAAATTCTCAAATAAGAATGTTGTCTTCAGCAGCTCTGTCGTTAGGGTGGCACTTAATCACAAGGCTTTTATTCAGACTTAATCGACTTAGGCTTTACTCTAACCGCTTTTCTGATCCTTTTGCTCCTTCTTTACTTCCTGTTGCACCATCGCAAGCCCTTTAGACCTTTTTTCACAGGCAAGGTTTAAAAGCTTGCAGACGGCCAGCTGGCTTGCCATGACCTTTAGAATAGAGACCTTTTTCTTGCTGAATAAATTAATTCCACCGAGTGGATTTCATAGAGGGGGGAAAAAAAAGTTGTATCTCATCTATATTATGGCCTCTGGGTATTTTGAAGCGTCAGAATAACATTACTAATTGGATGAAAACTGAACATCAAGTACAAGAATATGGATTAGAAATCGACTTCCGGTGTTCTTTGTGCTTTTCTGTATGTCTGATTTCTGCTGGGTTTTCTACATGGACTTGAGAGCTGACGTGCCCTCTAGCCGTTTCACGTCTCGAAACCCTGCGAGCCGTCAGACACGAGGTGAATTCATTATCCGACCTCGCCGCTGGAACTTGATAAAGATGACAGAGAAGTGAAGCGTCCACTTTTAGCTCCTGTAAAGCGAATGCGTTTTATGCTTCAAGGTGTTTCCATTGACACCCTGTTTAAAGAGCTAATCTGCCTGATGTGATAACTGCCAAAGGCTAACTCTTTAGTCGCTAATTCTTGTCACAACTGCTCACTAATGTGGCTAATGATGATCTCAAAGCAGCTTTTTTTTTCTTTCTAAAAGCAATGCTCCTTGAACTGACTTCAATGCTAATCCCTAGCAGCAGCTGACAGCTAACTAAGCTAATGAATCAGCGGAAGATTCTAAAAGTGCTAAATTTATTAAACTGACACATATGCTGAGGGTAGAAACTTTTCATTTCTACTTCTTTCTTTTTTATATATATATAATATGCTTATATGAATAAGGATACTAGTAAATGGCTAATCACACAGAAACTAGCAAGGGTTAGCAAGGGACACAAAAAGGACATGGGAAACATTTTGTTAATTGCTTTAGATTTTTTTAAACACCAACAAACACTACTGTATACTCATAGCTCAGCTAGTCAGTTAGCTAACCCACTGTGGTTAGCATGATGTCCTATTACCTCTTTAGCACAGGAACCTTTCGATTACACAAGTCTCTTCAATGACAGCTAGTTTAAGTTTAATATATCATTTAAATGGTGTACTAGCTAGTTGGATAAGAATAAAGATAAACATAAAAAAATCCCAGTACATGCTAGTAATAAATGTAGCAGAAAATAAGGACATGGGAAATTTCTAATCAGTTGGTTTGTAGTTTAAAAACTGTTTAACATTGACAACACACACAAAACCAAACCAGGAGTACTGTACACATACTGTATGTAACTTTAGTTTAGCTAGCTGTAGCTACACAACCTGTTTACTGTGTTAATACCGACCGGTAAATCAGCCTCTTTAGTGCTGTAACCGTTTGATTAGCTGAGTCCCCAAAGCTATTAATTTCGTTTCCATTGTTATGCTGATGACACACAGTTATACAGTTATACAGGTTGTCTCAGCAAAGAGCAATGTGTCAAGCTCATTAGACACTGGACTCTTATTAACTTCCTTCTGCTTAATCCTGACAAGACATTAGTACTGGTACTAGGACCACACAATTGTATTTGTCTATGATGTTAGCTGTTGCTACTTTATGAACGATAATTAGCACTATTGCTAAAAACCTAGCTAGGCTAACCATCAGGCTAAGCATTTGGCTAACTATCCTGTTATGTCATGTCACCTACTGTAGAAGTGAAGCTCTTGTTAGACTTTAGGTTATTTTGTATGGGACAAAAAAGACTGTGAAGCATTAATTTTGCTGTTGAATGGCTAAGAGTAAAAATATGCATAATTAGCAGCCTGCGCGTCATTAATATGAAAAATACAGGTTTAGTGTGACAATGTGACAGTAATTTAGTCTCAAATCTGATATGAGCATAAAGACTTTTTTTTGTCTTTAAGCGATGTCCATCCAACCATCGCATGACAAGCTGTTGTTTGTGTGTCTGTGGGTTGGTCGAAGTGTGTGTGTGTGTGTGTGTATATGTGACATGCTAATATGTAAGTGTTTGATGTTTTCTCGCATCATGGAGCTAACAACCAGGGCCACTAAGCACTCAGGCTGCATAAATCATATTCATAATTTGATGAAATATAAATGATCTGGTGTCGGACGCGTCCTTTACCTGCGCCGGTTTGATTTGTTTCTGCTCTGTCTGCATTTATTTTCCGCTTATTTCCGTCACGTTGCTTAATGGTGTTTTTGCACAGCAAGGAGCGCGGCTTAATGCAAAAGTTTGTGCATGGAAACACTTCAGAAACACTTTGTGCTTTGGATTCTGAGCGTGACTAAACTAAATGTAACCTTACAGCGCCGCTAAATTCTGGATTCTGATTGGGCAGAAGGGCAAATCACAGGTTTATATTAATCCTGTCGTTCCAACACTTTACCGTTTCCATAGTGACAGCTCGTCCATTTACTGATTCGAAATGGTGATGTTTTCTGCAATGGGGCGTTTATGTAAGATTTATGGAAGGAGTCTCCAGTGTCAGTGCTTTGCAACAGTCAGAGAAGTAAAGCTGTAAGTTTACGTTTTCACTACTTCTGCAGCTGCTATAACGTAAGTGATAAGTTCTTCAATGTAAGTACAAATGGATAAACCATTTTTTTTTTCAGATAATAAGAAAAAATTGGGAAGCTGAGGAAGCATTAACTCCACTTTAACACACCAGTTTGTTGTTTTAAAGTAGAGAGATGCAGATGGTGTGTCAGAGATAAGTGTGTGTGCGTGTGTTTTCATTTCGTGCAGAATATGTGATGATGTCAGAAAGTTAAATGATGCACTCTCTCTCTCTCTCCGTCTCTTTCCATCTCTTCCCTTTTTCTATGTCTCTCAGTCTCTCTGGTCTGCTCTTCGGTTCCTCGCTTCCCTTCACTTCTCTCGTCTCTATCAGTTCCCAGTGGAAAGGTTATAGACCCAGGTAATGGTTGAGGAAGGAGAGCGTAACGAATGCTCTAGTAATGTTCTCTCTCTCTCTCTCTCTCTCTCTTTGTGTCATATGCACTTTCCCTCTCGCTTTGTCTCTCTCAATCAGTTTCTTTCTAAGACTCCTTGCGTTTATCTCTTTGTACCTAATATTATTTCTCTTTGCCGCTCTTTATCTCTGTCTCTCTCCCTGTCACTTTCTCAGACTCTCTCTCTCTCTCTCTCTCTCTCTCTCTCTCTCAATCTCTTTGTAGTCTTCAGTAGAGTAGTATTTAGTGTGCAGGGTTGATTTCGTCATGGATTAAGTATCTATTAGAGGACTATTTGTCGGTTAAACTACGACCCGCTGTACTGAAGTCCTAGAGTTTCTTCTAAGGTCCTAAATGACGTAATGTCTCGTCAATCATAAATGTCTGTATATAGGATAGTGAATCATATATATATATATATATGCACCCATGGGAGATAATTGTGTGTGTGATTGTGTTTCCCCCCCCCCCGCCCCCCCCACATGGACATCACCAGCCACTGGAATCACAGCAGCTGTTTCTTGATGCTCTTTTGCACCTGCTCTGGTTTTCCCACTCACCCTTGTGCTTTGTCTCCTGCATGTCTTCCCTTCTGATTGATGTTCCTCATGTCCTTCATGTTCCTTCAGATCAGTTCCCCTCTCGCGTCTCGGTGGCTCGGGGTCCGTCTGGTCTTCTGCCCCCTGCCGTGGCCTGGCGCAGGATTGATCGTGTTTGTGCGATGGATGTGAGGGTGAATTAATCAGGCGCGAGACGGTTCTCGCGCCTGAACTCCGGGCCCAGATGGCTGCCGCGTTTTCGCTAAGTGAAAGGTCAAAACCTGCTCTGAGCGCACATTCGGGAGTCCGTGTACACCTTGAGGCAGGGGTTAAAGCTGCAGGGTGGAGATGATGGGAGGAAATACGGCTCACACAACATGCCGGACTTAAACACACGCTTAAATAACACGAGCAGACTTTTAAACACCGAAGCTTTAGGAGAATCTCAGGCTGAAACGATTCACAGATTCAGAGTCAGAGTCACTTTACTGACTCGTTCAAAAAGACTGAATCATCTGGAAATCCTCCGGCACTTCACTCTTCATCCATTTCTCTCAGTTTTCATCCGTCTCTCTCCCTCTGACTGTCTTCCAGTCTGTCTTTCCCCATCTCTCCACCTGTCTTTCCGTCTGATTCTCTCTCCAGCCATCTCTCTTTCTCCTTTTCTGTCTGTCTCTAGATCGTCCCTTCTCTTTCTCCCTCTCCCTCTGTCTGTCTCCCTTTCTTTCTCTTTCTGTCTGTGTTTCTCTCCATCAACCTTTCCCCTTTTTTTCTGTCTGTCTCTCCATTATCGTCTTTCTTTCTTTCTTTCTGTCTCTCTCTCTGTTTGGCTTTCGGTTCATCAATCTATTTCTTTCTCTCTCTGTCTTCATCTGTCTCTCTCTTTCTTCCTTCATGTCTGTCTTTTCATTTGCTTCTCTTTACCTGTCATGTCCTCTGGGTGTTTTTCTTTCATTCCATACATCTCTCTCTTTCTGTTTCATTCTCTCCATCCATCCATCTCTCTCTCTCTCTCTCTCTCCCTCTCTCTCTCTGTTTGGGTCACGATCGGTGCAGGTCTCTAATCCTCTGCCTCAGCTGTAATTGAGTTCATCCTGAAGCTGTTGCCGGTGACAGGACTCATTTGCTCAGTTACTCTGCTGTCATACACACACACACACACACACACACACACACACACACACACACACACACACACACACACACAGAGTGTATAATTTCCACCTGAATAAAAATAGCCCTCTTTCTAAAAACACCTGAACATCAGATTTTCTTCTCGAGGTGTAACAAGTGACGATAAACATCTGCGGAAACACGTTCCTGTCTATCCATCAGTACGTGTGTATTCGTGTGTGTGTGTGTGTGTGTGTGTGTTGCTATTTCACAATGTTAGTTAGTGTTACGTTGGTGACCTCAGCACGGTGGGCATGAAGGTCAGGATGGATCTAATTCACCATGTGATGAGATGTCTCTCTCACACACACACACACACACACACACACACACACACACACACACACACACAGAGTAATATTTAAAAATGACTCAGTGAGATCTAATTCATGTGTAATTTACTGCTGCGGTTCAGTCCACTGCTTAAAGAGCACTGAGTTATGGAGAGAGAGAGAGACGGAGAGACGGAAAGAGAGACGGAGAGACAGATAGAGAGAGAGAGATGAAGAGACATAGAGAGAGAGACGGAGAGACAGAGAGAGACGGAGAGAGAGACGGAGAGAGAGACAGAGAGAGACGGAGAGATAAAGAGAGAGATGGAGAGAGAGACAGAGAGAGATGGAGAGATAAAGATAGAGATGGAGAGAGAGACGGAGAGAGAGACAGCGAGAGAGACGGAGAGACAGAGAGAGACGGAGAGATAAAGAGAGAGACAGAGAGAGAGAGACAGTGAGAGAGAGACAAGAGAGAGAGAGAGGTGAGGTTTTGGACTCACTTTATTATAAAAAATTTAGGAAATGACTGTTTTACAATTTTTTGTACACATAGAGACAAAGAGAGAGAGAGAGAGAGACAGAGAGAGAGAGAGAGAGAGAGAGACAGAGAGAGAGAGAGAGAGAGTGAGACAGAGAGAGAGAGAGAGAGAGAGAGATGAAGAGACATAGAGAGAGAGACGGAGAGAGAGACAGAGAGAGACAGAGAGAGACAGAGAGAGAGAGAGATGGAGAGAGACGGAGAGAGAGAGAGAGATGGAGAGAGAGAGTG
>JAQMYJ010000037.1:35694452-35711001 GCA_030014305.1 Clarias laeviceps
CTAATCTGAGGTGCTGGTTGTTAATTGGTGATTTCTGAGGCTGGTGACTCTAAATGAACGTCTCGTCTGCAGCAGAGGTCAGTTCTGGTCTCGCTTTCCTGGGAAGGTCTTCATGAGAGACAGTTTCATCACGGAGCTCGAATGGGTTTTACAAATGCACTCGACGCAATACTGTTCTGGCAAGAACGGTTCCAGATCAGCCGACTTTCATGTCTTACAATAACAACTGACTGTTACAGAATTCCATATGTGTTATTTCATAATTTTTTTAAATTTTCTATAACGTTTTCTATAAAATGAATGGACCAAAAACTTGCGTCCAGACTTTTGACTGGTACTGTACATCTTCTATGAACTCTAGTGTGTTTTAGCGTTCACTTTAAACTCGTAAGAAGAACGCTAACTAGACATTTGGGACATGTTCCGCCTGAGCACTTTCAAAATGTAGCAAAGAAGAATTTAATTAGTGTGCACCGTGACCGGGAGCAGCTTTACGTTCCTTATCTGTTTCCTGCTTAATGATTGTCTGGGGCGTGAAAAAATAATTGTTAAAAGTTAAACACGTGTGACCCTTCTCTCTCTCTCTCTCTCTCTCATTATCTTTGACTCTTTCTCTCTCTCTGTCTCTCTCTCTCTCTCTCTCTCTCTCTCTGCGTCTTCACCAGGCCGCTTTCCGTACGGATCTCAGCGCTCTCCTGGATCAGGTCGGAACGGGGAAGGAGTCTCTAAGCTTCATGAAGAGGCGGATCCGCAGGCTGGCGGCGCAGTGGGCCACGGCCGCCCAGAGGCTCGACCTGAAGCTGCGCCGACGATGGAGGGAGCAGAAGAAGGTGGGAGGGAAAGAATCGAACCTCAAACACACAATACTTTTAGATCATTTCGAAATGATTGGAATAGACTGTGATCTGGATTCAGGAGGTCAGGAGGTGTTGAGTAGGTTTTTATAACAGCAGCCCTGACGCTACTGGAGTCCCAAATGCACTTTGTTTGAACATGGTATGGTTTCCGTAGTAACAGCTCGTTTGCTTTTGGCTCGTTAAAAAATATAGCTAGAGGAGATACATTTATTAATTCATTCAAACTATGGTGTAAGAGGAATAAAACACTTCAGGATGTGATTTTGGAGGGAAATAATCAACCACATCGAGTGTTTTATTTCTTACTCACAGCGCAGCTTTTAATCCAAATAACACAAGTCAGTCCTAGTGTTTGTGCGTATATTTACTGGACCCTAATTAAACTTAATCTAATTACAGCAAATGCATTTTTATAAACTCATTATTATTATTATTTTTATTATTATAAACTCCTAGATGTTCAGACTGGATATTCGTTCTCCTCCACTGTTTTCCGCTTGCATCCGCTGTTCCATTATTTTTGCACCCGGTCGGTATTGTCAAGCAGGCGCACCATGAAGATGTGTTCGCTTCTCCAATACGCTGTTTGTCACCCTTCCTCCGCTTTTATTGCGCCTGGAGGATTACTGGACGTTCCTGGCGAGTGTTTTTAAACAATCGCTCGCCTCCATGTTTACGCCGCCGCCGTGTCACGCCTTAAACAAGCGAACACTTTCTAAAAATAGCTCTTTCTTTTCCGCTGATTTATCTCTATGTCTGTTCTCTCTCACGACTGCACGAAATGGATTTTTTATCTCCGAATTCGGTGCTCTATCTCAACGCCAGCTGTTGCACTCTCTCTCGTTTTTTTTTTTTTTTTTTCCTCCTGCCTGTCCAGAGTTCTTTATCATCCACAATTAAGGCGAGGCAGCGAGTCAGAAGCTATTTGCCGTCTGCTCCGGATAACGGATCGCCCTGCAATGGGAACACAGGGTGTAATTGCGAAGTGAGATCCCTGCGCTAGATAGTCGGGAGCGTGTGTGTGTCTTTCGCTCCCACATCAGGCAGCCATTTTGTCTCTTTTTGCAAAGAATCTTTAGTCCGACCCGTTTTTATAGATCCATGATCCGATCCGTGATAGATCGATCATGTCTGATGCGCATGGAAGTCGTTCGAAGCTCGATGCGCTCCGTTTCCCGGCGTCCCTCGTGATCAGGAAGTCTTTAATAAAAAAATCAAACGTGATTAGCGCTAGCTGTACTCTCTCTTTAGTGTGTTCGGCGCCGAGTGCTCTTTGAGTTTGTTCGGCGAGGTAAAGAGGTGGTGTTTTCTGTAAACAAAGCAATCCATCCTCATTACAAAGTGTCTGTGTATGTGTGGAGAGAAGGACACAGACACATGGTGCCTGCATCCCAGCAGCCGTTGGATGTCGCTGATTCCAGCTGGTCGGAGACTAGCTCGACGCACATCATTAGCCGCCGTGGCAGGCTGCACAAACAGGGCATTTCTACCGACCTGAGACTCTGAAACCACAACACAGGAGCTGAGGAACCTCCGGCGTGTTACTAGAGCACACAAGTGGTTTTGTTGGAAGACAGGATCGTAGTGTGACTTAATAATCCAGTTCGACATGTGCGGAGGAAGATTTAAAATTAGCACCATAAAATTAAGTGTTCGAGTCAAAGCAGGACTTTTGATTGTGCAGACAATGTAACACAACACAGTTATGAGAGTAAAAACTCCCTTTATTTCTTTATATAATCCCCTGCTACACTAATCCCAGTTTTTCACTAGTGCTTGGACACCATCAGGGTAGAAAGTTTCAGTACGATGGAGCCGTGATCAGAATGCCTTACTGATTCACACCTGAAACACTGGCCTCCCAGGAGCTCCTTTAATGCCCCAAACATGTGGAAATGTCTTCAGAGATGTGGCAATCACTCCCAGCCAAGTTCCTGCAATGAAGATTTCATATTAAAACTGTTAGAAAGGGTGTTCAAGTCAAACCAGGATCACTAATGCACTTATCTCAGTTGTTCACTAGTGCTTGGATACAATATAGGGAGCTTTTTGTCTGAAACGCTGGCCTCCCAGGAACTCCTTTAATAGATTTTCTAAACATGCAGAAATGTCTTGTCTTTAAAACTTTTGCACCGTTTAAATGTTTTACTGCAGCTGAGAGTCTCATCATCAAACTGCGCTTGAAAGTCTTTCGTAATTCTCAACAGAAAATGTCAACTTCATTCAACAGAAATGTAAAAAAAAATTTCAAGTCCCGGATTGACTTGAACACCCATCGTATTTACTGCTGATATGCTAATGGAGCACCAACAAGGACCACTATTATCCTTTAATAAGAATCCCTGACAAATTCTAGCTAATAAGGTTCAACAACACCAGATTTATTTATTTATTTATTTATTTATTTATTAACTTGTTTATTTACTTATTAAAAATTGTTATGTTGTAATTTCTTTCCGTTTAAAGTTACATTCCTTCACCAGCCTCTTAATAAGTTAATAAGACAAAATGTAGCTTGAGAAACTGCAAAAGACCCCTGTTATGAAGATGTCTCAAAGCATGAAGTCAATCATTTTTTTCCTCACTCTAACACTGGAGACTCATTAACGAATACGGAAATATTTCCATTTTAAGTTCCACTGGGACGAGACATTTAAATTATCTCACCTTTTTTTAGTATTAGCTTACGCTTTCAGTAACGTCCACACTTCCATCAGACACAATCTGTTCGAGACTACAGTATGTGACGATTATTACTAAACTAATGACTGTGAAATGAAGCAGCACGTGGAGTGTTAATTAAAAAAAATAAATAAAAAAACCCCACTCATTTATAAGGCATCAAAACCTGTTCGAAATGAGATTTTGATTGAGGTTAGTAATAGCCGCAGCAGCGGGATTAGGATCCCCAGGTTCCACGGCACTGTGGTGCTCAACTCAAGGTCACTCATTGACCCGGTAAACACTGTAAAGGCGATGAAATCGTTTCACGTTTTGATAGGAATTGCAGCATTCTATGGACGCTAGTGGTGTTTTGGCCATCTGCGGACGCCAGCTGGGGGTTGAGGAGGTCATTTGAGCATCAACAAGTCATACTCATTTTCTGAACGACACTCCTGCTGCTCGGAATACACACCCCTAGCATTGTTTAACCCAGACGGCTATAGCGAGCCGTGCTCTGGCCCTGAGCTAGTTACCATTCCGCTCAGGTTTCTCGTCTATTACACTGTGTCATAAAGAAAGATTTTCCTGCAATGGAATATCTCTTCCTTTCCACATCAAACGCATGGAATCAGAGCTGGCGAAGGTCAAGCTTGGCAGGAGTACTGATGCGTATCAGGCCGTGTCAGGGTTCTCACCGTGATCTTGATAACGTATCTAGCACGCGCAGCATCCTCGTGTCAGCTGATCTCTGATCCTCTCACGGTTTCCACTCACTCAGGCTTGTCTTTATCGATCTTTTCATGCAGCTTTGACACCGGCGACCGCATCAGCGCTTACCGTCTTACCTTCGGCTTTGGCAGCCCGTGTGCCGCGGCGTAGCTCGAACGCTATCGGCTGGGGTATGAATCAGCCACACTTTCTAAATAAAGTTAATATACTGTACTACAGAGTCAGATCATGGTTGTAGATGAAGAAGGAGAGAAAGGGGAAAAGAAATAAGGATTAAAACATGTAGCAATCTGTTTTGTTTTATTTCTTTCACACCACATAAATCGTTATCATTCCGATTTGTTAAACAGTGACACGTGATCTATGTTACAGACTTTTTTACATTAAAGTCAAAGTAATATTTGTATCAACGAGCAGTTACTATAGAAACAAGACTCCGCTTGAACAATGTTATAGAAAATTAATCAACACCTTTGAGAATTCAGCAGCACCTTGGCCGGTGGTAAAAAGTAAAATATATAATGAAACCCGAAGCTTCATTTTTAACCAGTGGCTCTAAAAAAAAAACAGTTAATTTACGAGTTAGTTCTTCCAGGGCGTACCGAAACTCTTCGCAGTCCCTGGTGCATCTGCAAGAAAATGTGTTCTGATGTGTGTGTAAAGAAGGTCAGCAGTTCTCCGCTTCCCCCGCGTCAGAAACCTGCGCGTGGGAGAGACAAAAGTCGAACCGGGTCTTTTTTCTTCTCGGCCCACTCGCCTTTAGCGCTGAGATCCCCCGGGCTGTGGAAAAGCCGCGGCTGACAGCACCTGTAACGTGCTGTGTAACGTGTAGCGCTGCTTTTCGTAGCATTCAGGAGCTATTAGCGCGAGTTGCAATACGGCTGTGTGAATATACCAGTCCAAGGCGAGGGTCAGTTTCTTGTTTTTGCAAATACTGAAGAAACGACTCAGTGTGAACTGTCTACAGACATTAGTATGTCGCCCGCTCTGACTCCATATAGTAGATTATCAGACAGTTTTGCCATTTTTAAACCAATTCTTAGTAAAATATTTTTGTCTAATCTGGATGTCATAATGATAAAAATGTTATGTTAATCTCTATGTGTTTATAAAGTTAGCATTATTTCATTTATCACTGTTAATGCAAATGAATGCATGCATCTGATCAAAGCACTGCAAAAAATGATATCTTAGCAAGTGAAAATGTCTCGAATATAGTTGCATTTATCTACACTTTCTTAGGATAAGATTACAACAAACCAAAGATTCTTAAGATTATTTCTAGTCCAATGTTATTAAAATTGTAAGTGAAATTTTCTTGTTCTATTCTTTTAGGAATTCATTTCTTAAAAAAAAACAAAAGTTTCTGAGAAGAGAACAAGAAATTTTACAAAAAACACTTACAATTTTAGTAAAATTTAACAAGAAATAATCTTAAGCATCTTTCATTTGGTTTGGTGTAATCTATTTTAATAAACTGTATGTAGGTTTGACTAGATTCAAGAATATTTCACTATTTCAGGTGAAATATTCTTCAATATAGAGAAACATATATATATATACTTTTTTAAAAATAAGTTTACAACAAACCAAATATAAGGTTACAAAGCTTATTAATATCTTCTTTTTAATAAGTGAAATATTCTTAAATCTACTCAAATCTACTCAAATCTATCGACAAGTTCTTAAAATAGATCAAATTAAATACATGATTATTATGTTTATTTCTAAACAAACTTTACTTTAATTTATTTGCAGACAATTCAGCAATAAATGCTTAAAACTAGCTAAATTGTGAAAAACTAAAAAAAAAAAATTGTCGAGAAACAAGCTTTATAACATTTTATTTATATTTACATAATAACATACTAAACATAATATTTGGTTTCTTCTAATCTTGTTTTAGGACATTGTAGGTAAATGTAACTATATTTAAGATATTTTTACTTGCAAAACAAAACATGACACCTTAACTGCAAAACATGACATCTTAACAAATGGTAATATATTGAATGTACTGTAGTTTATCTACAATTTCTTAAAACTGGATTACAACACACTAAATTTAAGTTTAATAAGCTTATTTCTAGACAAATTTTACAAATTTTTAAGCAGATAATTTAACTTCTTTTAAGAAACAGATGCTTAAAACTATTAAAACGTAAAGCTTTTTAATAAAAGATTTTGTAAACTTTGTCTAGAAATAAGTTTAATAACCTTATATTTAAAGAAATGTAGCTAAGATTTAAACAAACCAAATCTAAACGTTTCAGCCTTTTTTAAGCCTATGTTGAGATAAATTCAAAAATTTATGCATTTCTTTTTTTCCCCAATTATATCCAGTATGTGGATACTGCACAAGTCATTGTGAATGTGCTGTTACCGTAGAAACGATATGTCAACATATGTGAACAAACACGTTAATATAAAGCTGTGATGTGCATCTGCTGTTATAGAAAATTAATCAACACCTTCTGACCAATCAGAGTCCAGAATTCACTGTGGTGTGATACGTGTTAAAACACTAAGTATGCCAAACATTAACATAAACACATAAACATTCATATGCTAATGTGCTTTGCTACATTTTACACTCAGACATGATCCACGCAGTCCTTGTTGCTATGGTAACGTTCAAACTAAATTAAAACTAACAAAACTTAGTTCAACAACAAGGTTTTAAAAGAAATAACCCTAACAATGGCTCTTCAGTTGGCGCGAAGGGAAAATACTTGTGCCATCAGGTTTTAATTGGCTAAGCTTCATACCTTTATGCAGTGTGTCTGTTTGTGCGGAAATTTGTGCACCCCTGAAATAAGGTGTAAGTGCGTTTCTGACAGAAATGGAGCTGAATGAATTTGTGTTGTTTACTGGTTTGCAACTCTGACAGATGGTTTAAAATTTTCGACCATCTGTCGCGAGCTGGATGTAGCAATTACAATCAGTTTTATCTTTTATTACGAAGAAAGTTGGACAGTGTAGTGCATTTTTTTTTTTAGATTAAAATCATAACAACAGCAGGAAGGGAGTGAAGATGAACCGAATCCGTAGTGAGGTCTGAAGTTGAATTTATACAGCAGAAAACAAATGGACTTATGAAATATGTCTAAAAAAACTTATGGAGGTTTTTCATTCCTTCTCTCTCTCTCTCTCTCTCTCTCTCTCTCTCTTTCTCTCTCTCTCTCAAAACCTGTTTTATTTTAACTTACCAATAAGTGATTCAGTGACTCATTGATTTAGTCAACCAGTGACTCATTAACTGAATGACTGTGTAAGTTAGTCACTCAAAAAAAAAAAAATGACTCAGAGCCACCGGACAGAGTTAAATGACTCAGTGAATCAAAGATTCATTGACTCAAATGATTCAGTGACTAATTGACTCAGCGGCTCTGTGACTCAGTGAGACTGTTCCTTGCCAGAGATCCATTTGCACATAGTTCTTTTATTTACAGAACATTTAAAAATATGTTAAAAAAAAGTGTTAAAAGTGAAGCTAAGAACCCAAAAATAACCTTCTATGCAACCTTCTATAGGGATTCGTGAATAACCCTTCAACAGGGTGTACCCCATCAGGAAGAGTTGCAAGGAGAACATTCTTTGATAGCCTCGAATACTTAGAAATGCTTAGCAGTGTTCCAGGGTCCAGCAGACCCTTAAAGAACCCTGTAGAACAGTGGTGGTCACCCTGGTACTTACTTCTGATCATCTGGATCAGGATTGTTCAGTCACTCAGAAGTTGGAAGAAACCAATTCACTGTGGTTTCCCTCACTTTGCCTTCATCTAAGATTATATCTTCTAGCTTCTGATTGACTAAACACACCCGATCCAGGTAATCAGCAGAACTTTACATCCTCTTTGTATAAGTAAACATACTGTAAAACACACTATGACAAAGTGTCCCAGCTAAAAAAAATAAATAAAGAGATTTTACTCTTATTATAGTAATACAATGGAATAAATAAATAAATAAAAAACATGCCGGGATCAAGTTAAATTAAAACTCTTTTAAAGATATAAGGACAATTATGTAGATACTAAGACCTTAAAAAACGCACACTGGTTTAACCTTACAGGTTGTTGATTATTACAAAAGAATCTTTTTCCTTTTAGAAAGTGTAGAACCTCGTTTGGAAGCTGCAAACCTTTAGTTATGCAGTGAAATCTTTCTATTTTATTCTATTCTATTCTATTCTTTTTTAGGTCACAAGCAGTCGTATAAGCATTTCTCTCTGCATATCATACTGTGTATGGTCGTGTTCGTGACAAATAAAATTTTTATTTTAATTTGAACCCTTCAAAAGCCCACATTGCGTCTGCCAATGTAACAGCTGCCCATAAATCTAATTCAAATTTTGCATCTAATAATCCCACAAACGTAATAAAGATTTTTAATATCACATTTGAAGGAACGTATTACAGTTTTCACTTTCCTACAAATGTAACAATTTTCTGCAAATGTAAAAACTAGTACATAATTTATTACGTTTGAAGGATTATTACATTAAAAGCTGCAGGTTTGTATTACCACTGTGGTTTATTATGTTGGCGTGCTGTTATTATGTTGGCGGGTGAGACAAATAAATCTGAGGGAAGCATCCAAGTATGTTTCAAGTCATGTTGTTTCACTATCAACAAGTGTCCCAAGTAGGATGAAATTTGGGGCAGTCCAGTGAACCCTGCGGGAACGTTAAAGAGCCCACACTATAGTATTTCATTAAGAAGTTAAGTTCAACCTTTATTTGTCATATATACCTTATTCTTTGCATATCCCAGGTTTTGTTAGTGCCTCTGGAGCAGATGTGGATGAGGGCCTTGCTTAAGGGCCCCAACAGCAGCAAACTGGCAGAGCTGGGGTTCGAACCGCCAACCTTTTGATAAGTAACTCAGAGTCTTAACAGGAGAGGGGCAATCTTCTTATATGAGGTCACATTAGGGGGAAATCTAATCAGCCAATACAGAAATGGAAAAAACAAAATAGACAAAAAACACGGAGTGTATTTGTTTAACAGTTTTTTGTTCGCACGCATATCTGAATGTCTAAGCATTATATGACTATTATGAATTTTACTTGAATTTAAAGTTTCCATGTAGAGCTCTATAACAGAGTGTTTCACTGATAAAAAAGTGTTTCAGGAAGCAAAGAATTCTCGGATGTTCAAAGAACCCACAAGGAAACCTTTATAGGAATCTTTTAGGGCCTGTGTTTAAACCACGCGGCAGAGCTTTATTAGAAACTGTTCCAAGAAGAACCATTTTTGGAAGTCTATAATTACACAATAAACAACTTTCCAAAAAAAAAGGAAAGAAAATTGCTATGCAAATTTTCTCTCAGTTTTAGCCTAGATGTGTTAATTAGCTGATTAGATGAAGTGAGTGAGTAATGGACAAAAAAAAAGAAAAAAAGAGTGATTAATATGTTTTGTAGTTAAACTCTTATGCATCACGCCCCATGGGGGCGGTGCTTGTAGCAGAAATCCACTTCCCATCATGCATACATTATTAATAACCAGCAAGCAGCTCTGACCACAGAAGTAACCACCGTGCAGTTCTTGCGTTAGTTTCGTTGGGGCTTTAATACTTACCTGAATGTATTACAATTTTTTTATTAACAACGCCGCAAAAAAAAAAAAAAAAAAAAAAAAACCTGCCACACATTTATTGCACCCTAAAAACACTAAGAAAACAGTGATGTGGGCTTAAGGAGGGGACGGAATTAAAATAAGCCCACAAAGAGCTTAATGAGCTGCTTCCCTGTGGAGCTCAGTGATTTTAATCACTTCACTAAAATAGACTTTCACCTTAGCATGACAGCAGCACTTGCTCATTCCCCACATCTATTCAGCTAACGCCAGCACAACCAGCTTCAGCATAAAGTCTGAGTCATCTTCACCGCTTCAGTTTAAAACAGAAAGGGCGGAAAAAAAAAAAAAAAGGATCATATTTTTTCATCCATGATAATATTGTAACATTTATCTGGCTGTAACGTTCCTTGAAAGTTTCATGGATCATTTTCAGAGCACGGCGCTCTCGAATGCTCTCCTGTGATTCACTGGAAGGTGTTGATTAATGTTCCGTGACAGCGGCTCAGAAGGTTTATATTAATGCGCTCAAAATTTGAATACGTTATCGTTTCTATGGCAACAGCTCATTCACAAGGATCTCCGCTCCAAATCCGGGGAATAAAACGTGTGTAGGTGTGGATACACTGAAGAGTTGTGTAAGAAGGTGTTTACTGAGTGGTTAAGGAAGGAGTCTCTAGTGTCAGAGATGCTCTGTGTATTCAGAGGCAAAAAAAAAGGACAAACCAAAGAAAGTTGTTGGATGAGAAACGGACTTATCTTAATTTATTTATTTTTTCATTTTAATTGTTTTTATTAACTACAGCTAATTAGGTAACTAATGTGCCTCTATTCTTTAAACTTTTACTTTATTTACCTTTTATTAATTTATTTATTTTTGGTTCAAATCACAGCTTGTTCTGAGGTCAGACTTACGTTCAGAAGTTGCAGTTTTTTCCTAAAAGTTTTTTTTATCCATTTGCAGATTCTGGTGCACGTTGGGTTCCTGACTGAGGAATCGGGTGACGTTTTCAGTCCCAAGGTTCTGAAAGGCGGGCCTCTGGGTGAAATGGTGCAGTGGGCTGACATTCTCACGGCTCTCTACGTCCTTGGACACAACCTGAAGATCTCCGTGTCGGTCAAGGAGCTCCAGGGGTGAGTCAACGTTCCTTTTACCCTAGAAATGGGCGTGGCTATACGCCAGAGTATGCGGAAGACACGGAAATGTCTACAAAGTGCCCACATCCTCACAAAAACACAAACCAACGTGCTGCACAGCATGGCTTACTCCAAAAAAAAAAAAAGATATGTAACTTTTGAAAACTGAAACTTCTGGGATGTATGGACAGAACATTGCAGAGGGAAAGTTTAAACCAGTTTGTCCCATATGTTGCTAATTAAAGCAGTAATGTGAAGCGCCTCTATAATATAAAACACGGGTTGTTAGAGCAAACATACCTACAGCAGTCCGAGGTGAGGACACGCAAAATACCCAAACTGAGAGCCCAGTGTTATGCGCTAAAATCTAAATGTTGAATAATGTTAAGTGATGAACAGATATGTGCTGGATTTAATGATCTACTTTTAAACAGGAAGTGTATTTGGCTGATTCTGAAAGACGTGTAACTTAGCGTAAACAAGGCATAAGATACTCAACCTTACAGAATGTGATTTCTTTGTACAGACGTGTACGTGGGCTTCAACCTGAAATAATGATATCACTGATTTTAACTATTTATACAACCTCTTTAACCGTCAACAACGGGCACTAACGCTAGTGTAGTCTATAGAGTCAGGAGGTTTGTTTGGCAGGAGCTGACGTGTGCTAGGATCATTCGCTCGTCTGAGATGTTGTGTACTAATAAAAGGAGTCCCTCTGGTTACCCAGTTTAGCCGTAGTGTCAGTTAGTGTGGGTGCTGGCTCCAGTCACCGAGATGAATCATTGGGGTGGGTGGCCACCGGGACACGATTGCTAGCATAACTCATAGCTAAGAGGCTTTAGCGTTCGCTGGCTTTGCTTTATGGGGGCTGATATGGAAGCGTACAGGACTTTCATGGCATTAGTTATTCATGGCGCGGTGTAGTGGCTGACAGGCTCATTCACCGGAGACCGATAGCAGCCATGTGCAAACCCCCTCAGTCGGAGTTATGGGGAGTCACGCTAATATATCAGCTTCTACCAAGGGAATTATGTGAAACTTCCCACTTTTAAGCCTTCAGTGCTGCTGTGTTATTTTAAGCCATATGGCTTTAAGACTTGCTTGTTGACTGTGCCGGGTTAATGCTAACAATCTCTGTAATAGCACTTCGGTTTAGACTCATAAGCTCTATCCAGCCTGGATTAAGTCTTTTATTTAGAAGAGACGACATGCTGTACTTTTAATCTGTATATAGTTTTATAAAATGTTGTTGTATGAACGTCGTGATATAGCTGTAACCTTGATAAAAAGCTCTTGAGAATGAACGATCCAAAATCCAAGCTGCCAAAAAAAAAAACTCAAAACAATGAAAGTGTAACTTTGATTTGGAGCATTTATGCCACGTAACATCCATTTGCACGACATCCGGCCACATCCATGGCTTCTTTATTTTCTAGCAGTGTTTGGGATTCTGTTTGTAGATTGGGACGGACACAAAAACACTACTACTTGGCGTCTTCTTCTCCATTCTACTCCATTCTCTTCTTATTATCGATATCAAAGGCACGGACTAGAGCACTTAATTGTTTTTGCTTCTTCAAGGGATTATGTAATGGGGTAATAATCTATCTGAGGAGGCAGGGGATTAATATATATATATAATGTGTGTGTGTGTGTGTGTGTGTGTGTATTATCCCTTACTCTTTAGATGATGTGAGCCAGTGATAGCAGAAACTCTTGTCAGAAGTGCTGCTTCGTAATGAATTTTATTTCAATGAAGCAGATGTCTCCCAGCATGCACCGCTCCCCCCCCCCCCTCTCTCTGTCTCTCCGTCTTTCATTATCTTGATTCCTCACTGAAATGACCTCTCTGACTGTCATCCTATGATCCTCTTAAAGCATTAAAGCATTAAAACTCACGGTACATCAGGCTCCTGATTGGCTGTTTAACCAACGCCGGGGCCTAATTGGGTACCGAGCGGCCGATTATCCGATCAAACCAACCTCAGCTAGTGGCCATTAGCATAAAACACTCCTTCTACTGCCCACAATCTCGCCCGTCAATTACTCTACAGTACAGTACATGCTGGGATGCACACATTGCAGATCTGTGGTAAAGGGCATATCAACGTTGTGTGTGTGTAACAGTGAGATATTATGCTGTCGTCTGTTTTTGTGTAGAAATTAGCTTGACTAGCACTCGCTCATTAGCTCATTCTCACTGTCTCCGTTAATTCCACTGGGTCGCGAGTGTTCACGGAGTTACTGAGTTGGTAAAGTATTTACATTTCTCTCTGCTACATCTTAAAATGAAAACTGTCAGAATTTTGATCTTTATGCTAATACCTGCTATGCTAAACCATAACAGATACAAAATAAAAGTGTAATAATAATAATAATAATAATAATAATAATAATAAATTATCATCATCATCATCATCATCATCATCTTATCAATTCTTTTTCCCTTTTTTAAATTTTTTTAACTTTTAACTGCGCGTCTCAAGATTGATGTTAGCATGATATTCAAAAAAAAATAAGCAGTTGATCGCTTGTACAATTTATGTAGAATTATCACTGGAACCAGCAAATCAACTGGTAATATTGTGAATATATTGTAAATGAGATTAAATTTATCTACACTTTCTTGAAACATTACACCAAACAAAGTATAGGATTATTAAGCGTATTTCTAATCAGAAAAAAATCTAAAAATCAGCAAAATCTTGTACTTTTGGTGGATGATATTTCTAATTAATTTCTTGAAAGAAGCAAAGTTCTTTGCAATGAAATTTTAGTTACATTTGACCAGAAATAAGCTTAATAATGTCTTATTATGTTTGTTGTAAATGTAAAACAGAAGTTATAAATCAGTTTGGGCGGCACAGTGGTGTAGTGGTTAGCACTGTTGCGTACACCTCCAGGGTCCAGGTTCGATTCCCGTCCCTGTGTGCGTAGAGTGTGCATGTTCTCCCTGTGCTTGGTGGGTTTCCTCCGGGTCCTCCGGTTTCCTCCCACAGCTCAAAGACATGCAGATTAGGCTAACTGGCGTTTCCAAATTGCCTGCAGTGTGTGAATGCGAGTGTGTATGTGTGTGTGTCCTGGACCCCGTTCAGGGTGTACCCTGCATTGTGCCCTAAGCCTCCTGGGATAGGCTCCAGGCCCCCCGCGACCCTGCATACAGGATAAAGCAGGTATAGAAGATGAGTGAGTGAATCAGTTTGGATAAATTCAAGAACATTTCACTTGCTAACATCCAAGACTTTTTGTAGTGTAGAAAGTTTTCTTATTTCTTCTTTTCAATATTTTCAGGAATCCTTTATTGCTAGTACATGCAGAATGTGGAATCATGTATAATATTCATAAATGCTAGGGTGGAAATATACTTGCTTTTAAGTATGTGTTCGCGCAAGCATGATAAATTGATGCACTTGTACACATTCTCAGAAATTGACACAACGTGCCCGTACGCTCCCAATACTGCAATACGCACATAAACGGTAGGGGCGGTGCAGTCAGCCGGTGACATTTAGGATGGTATTTATCTCCCATCAAAACAGTTGGCGGGAGATAAATACCATCTTAAATGCCGATATGGAATCTAAGCTCATGACATGAGTGTCGCCATGTTTGTTTACATTTTGGCATTTCGCAGACGCTCTTATCCAGAGCGACTTACAAAAGTGTTTGGAAATTTCCATAAACTTTAGGCAAAAACATCCGGATTGAATTCTCCGATGTGTAAGGAGATGTAAGCTGAAACCATAAACATTAGGTTAAGAACTGTGAAATGTCTTATTAAACACGGGAAGGATAGTTGTGTAGCATCAACTTCGAGGAAGAAATGTGGTGGGAAAAACATCCTGAATGAGCGCGATCTGGAATCACTTAAACGCTCAGTGAAATCACATCGTTAAACAATGAACAGACAAATAAGTAAAACTAAATAAATAAAACAAATAGGGAACTCAAGGTATTGAGACTGAACAGCTGCGTAAGCTTAAGAAAACCACTTATCAGTGAGGCTGATCAGAAAAAAGGCTTCAGTTTACTATGGAGCATAAAGAATGGACTGTGGAGCTTTGGGAAAAAAGGTCATGTGATCTATCGAATCCAGATTTATCCAGTTCAGGGTAAGAAAAGAGGCTGATGCACCCATCAGTGCCTACTGTACAAGCCTGTAGGGGGCAGTGTTTTGATCTGGGGTCGCTTCAGTTGCTCGGGTCTAGGCTCAGAAACGTTAGGTAGCAAAAAAAAAAAAAATGAAGTCAGCTGACCACCTGAATGTACTGAATGAGTGCCTCGGGGAGCACGAGACATCTTTTTCACACGTGGATTGGTCTTCCAGACCTCGAATCCATTGAGAATCTTTGGGATGTGCTGGAAAAAGGCTTTACGCAGCACTACGACTCTCACATCATCTGTACAAGATCTACAGTAGGAGAGAAATTAATGCGACTCAGGACGGAAATAAAGTCATAAATAAGCTTATCGAAACTACGCCACAGTGAATATGTGCTTTCATTAAAGCTAAAGGTGGTCCAAGGCAATATTAGGCAGGAGGGTATGTGAACAATTACGTTCAGGACATTGACGGGTGGCGACGCCAACGCATGGTTTTATTTCTGTGTTTATTCTGCATTCGAGTGGATGTCGTAACTCGTAATTCCATATTCCATGTGCACAGTAAGGTGTGGATGGAGGAAACGGCTGCTGATGAAGACGTTCTTTACAGATCCTGTTTCATTTAGAATCGTAAAGAATTTATTCTCTCTCTCTCTCTCTCTGTGTTTAATTTCCTGTAGTGTTTGGTCAAGTGTTTGTGTGTTATTGCACATTATCTCAGACATAAAGGAGTTGCTGGTTACATAACAATTCAACAAGACACTCTTGATGAAAATGTGTGTGTGTGTGTGTGTGGTATCATGCTGCATAAGACTATATTGTCATATCTTCAGTGTTACCGGTATGTTGCCAGACGTTGAGGTGGAAACAAAATCACAGCCTTAGCCAGGTGTTTTTTTTTTTCTTTTCTCACACGTCGATATTCTTCAGCTTCCTAAATAAATTTCTGTGCTTTTTGCTCTAAGGAACTGGATCCATCCCAGGAAACCAAAGTGCTTGAAAAGTTTATTATTAGTGATAAAAAAAAAAAAAAAAGAATGCAATTTTAAAATAAATAAATAAATAAATATATAACAAAAACACATTTTTGAAATTATGAAGGGGTGGAGCTGAAGAAATTTTATTGTTTTGCATAACTTAGCAAGTGAACATATATTGAATCTGATCACATGTATCTACTATTTCTTAGTAAAAGGTTATGAAAACAAAAGATAAGATTATTAAACTATTATTTACTAATTTGTAAGCACAACATTTCTTCTTCTATTAGCAGATCATTTGGCTCCTTTCAAGAAATAAATCTTTACAACTAGCAAAAAAACAAGAAATTAATTACCTTTTTTTTTTTTACATTTGTATAGGAATAAAATCTTATATGTTTTTTATATATATAGGCTATATATATATATATATATATATATATATAGAGAGAGAGAGAGAGAGGTTTTAAACTCCCTTTATTATAAAAAATTATA
>JAQMYJ010000037.1:35739966-35750839 GCA_030014305.1 Clarias laeviceps
GGGCGTGGCCTGTGACGTATTATCATGCAGCTCCTGCTGAGCTCCTGTCTAGTGTAAATGCGGGCCGGTTCTCGGTGATTCCCAGTCCAGTCCAGAACCGGCACCTGGCACCAGCACCAGTGTAGTGGAAATGAGGTAATGGAGTTCAGGTCCATGATCTTATGGAGTATTCGGGCTCTTTGGGTGTACAAGGGGACCTATACAATATCAAGCAGGTGGTTTTAATGCTGTGAATTTATAGATTTAAATAAAATGAAATAGAAAAGCACTTCTTGCCTTTTTGAAGGCACTCAAAAGTGTAATTGTCCAAAATTGCATGGGAAATTGCACAGAAATTGAACGTCTATTTTTGAAGTCCATTTGAAGATTAATCAAGAAAATGTGTTAAACGAAATAGGCGTTCATCAGCGGGGCAGTGAGAAAGGATGCTGCTGGTCGTCATTAGTACTCTGCCTCGTTTAAACTCGGCTCGTTTCAGAAGTAAACACATCTCAGGCTAATGACTAAGATGCAGTGTTCGGTTATTGTGTGAAAACAGACTTTACAGTTTAGTCTTGTTGATTAAATCGTCTGCAGCTGTTCCAGTCGAGAAAGCAAACAGACTCCTGCATTTACACACTGATTAGTGGCTAATTTGCCCTTTTTGAATGAATTATTGAATAATGAAAGATCAATTAATTAACGCTCAATTATTCTAAAAATGATTACATCAGGTTTAGTTCAGATTAAGTCTGATTACTGTGCTGTTTTTGGAATCAGCCTGAATGATCTGAAGGCTGTGTTTATGTTGGTTTATACAGACCATATAGTTCTAACACAAACACAATTTAGCTTTTCAACTATTTAATTGTTCTTTTATATCAGAGGTATATGGGCGGAGCTAGAAATATTACTGATCGCTGATTGGTCAAAATGTCTACCCTAGTTTATTGAATTTTACAAATTGATCTCATTTTATTTTATCTAACTGCAGACAGTGACGTTTTCTTGCTGCAGACAATTTTACATTTAATGTTCTTCATCCGTATTGATGATTACAGAATGTCTCGGGGTAAATAATGAACTGAACACCTGATTAGGTATTTGTTATATTTAAACATAATTAAAATAATCAGCATCGACTCGTTTCTGTATTTAGTAAGACTAAAGTATTGGCCATCATGCATTTGTTTGGTTCTATATGTCTTTTGATTATAAAATATAATTATATATGTCCATCTCTAATTCCTTCCCTTTGAGTGAAACTCCTCTGATATAAACGTCCAGCTCTGGGAAACATCCACAGGAACATGTTTAATAGAACCCATTAGCCTGATCCTTTAAACCTCCTTAATTACATATTAGTCTCAGTGATGTCTCAATAACATTTACACATTTACCACGTACTGACGTGTGTGTGTGTGTGTGTGTGTGGTTTGGAGATGTCAACCTGCTCCAGCAAATGTCTCTTTGGGAATCCCTTGTGGTTAAAAAAAAAAGAAAGAAAGAAAAAAGAAATCAGTGGGTGAAAAACATTAATTAGGCGCTGTGGATTCGGATGGCTCCACTCTCTGCAGGACCGACGAGTCAATCGATCCGTGAAGCCCCGAGCGCCGGCTAGCTGCAGGAAATGGGCATTGATTTGAGCGCTACAGGGAGGCAGAGTGGAGCAAACGGACCAGTCGGAGACCTGCTGCAGGATGGAGATGTTAGAGAAGATCGGGGGAAAGTTTGAGACATGGAGCGTGAGGATTGTGCTAATGAAGGACAGACGTGTGTGTGTGTGTGTGTGTGTGTGTGTGTGTGTGTGTGTGGTGAAAATGTGTTAGAGCCACTTTAAAAGAAAGTCCTTCAGTCTTTATTCTGGACAAAATCATGTTTTCTAGCAACCAATCAGTCCCTACCTTCCTACCAACCTGTCTGTCTGTCTGTCTGTCTGTCTGTCTGTCTGTCTGTCTGTTGTTTTTGTGCATTTGTCTATCCGTCTATCCGTCTATCTGTCTATCTGTCTGTCTGTCTGTTTGTCTGTTGTTTTTGTGCATTTATCTGTCTGTCTGTCTGTCTGTCTGTCTGTCATTTTTGTGCATTTGTCTGTCTGTCTGTTGTTTTTGTGCATTTATCTATCTGTCTATCCATCTATCTGTCTGTCTGTAGTTTTTGTGCATTTATCTGTCTGTCTGTCTGTCTGTCTGTTGTTTTTGTGCATTTGTCTGTCTGTCTGTTGTTTTTGTGCATTTATCTATCTGTCTATCCATCTATCTGTCTGTCTGTCTGTAGTGTTTGTGCATTTATCTATCTGTCTATCCATCTATCTGTCTGTCTGTCTGTAGTTTTGTGCATTTATCTATCTGTCTGTCTGTTGTTTTTGTGCAGTTATCTATCTGTCTATCCATCTATCTGTCTCTCTGTCTGTCTGTCTGTCTGTTGTTTTTGTGCATTTATCTGTCTATCCATCTATCTGTCTGTCTGTCTATCCTTTGTTTCTCTCTCTCTCTCTCTCTCCCTTTGTCCCTCTGTCTTTTCCTGTCTAACTCTGTTTGTGTATTTCTCTGTTTTTCTCTCATCTTTTCCTGTCTGTCTTTCTGTCTCCCTCTTTGTCTCACCCTCTCTTTTTGTCTGCTTGTCCGTTTCTATTTTCTCCTCTAATCTGCTGTTTCATTAACTCACAGCTTTAAATAGCGAAACAGACGAATCCGCTGCTGTCAGTCAGACGCCATCCTGATAGTCGTTACCGAGCGTCAGTGTTCTCTGGTGTTTAAATGAGCTGGGTTTATTTCTGCTCGTTGCTTCGCAGCTGCTGCAGAGAGAAAAGAGAATTGAAGTCGGTGAGTCTGATGAGGATGCAGTAGTTGAAAAAAAAAAAAAAAAAAGATAAATCCCACGAACCCGGCTGCAAATCACGTCTGTGCTCACGGCGTGTTTGCGAGCGTGCGTCATTTCATCTGCTGCGAGTGTTTGTGTTGAGGCGCATCTTTCTACTCTCTCTCTCTCTCTCTCTCTGTCTCTCTCTCGCTCAAGAGACGAAAAATCTAATCAGTTTAATCAAGTGTGCTGTTTTTTATTACAGCTCGTCATTCAGGTACGAGATCGTTTACGTCTACAGCCAAGGAAAATGAAAATGTGATTTATCGACTCAGCGAATCCCGACTGTCAGAATGCGAAGGCGATTAAGCTTGACGAGTTTCGCAATTACTGTTTTTGTCTGTTTCGAATAATACGCCACAGTTCCTTTTTAATATTGCAATTACCTTGAATAATGACGAGCAGCAAGGAAAAACTGATTTTAGCAAAGATGTAAAAACAAGTGTGTGTGTGTGTGTGTGTGTGTGTGTGTGTGTTTGTTTTCAGGTGGATCCTTATCTGCCATATGAATATACATGTGAGGGAATGCTCGAGAGAGTGCATGCCTACATTCAGCATCAGGTAAGTGTGTGTGTGTGTGTGTGTGTGATTATAGTCTATTCAAGTATTTGAAAAATTACACAATGTTTGCATTGTTGCCTCTGTACACCAACACAATGGATCTGAAATGAAGCAATCAACGCGCGATTGAAGCGTTTATGAATTACAGACATTTTTTTAAGGATTTTTAAAGGCTCAAAAGTAACTGGACAGCTGACTGGAAAAACAGTTTGGTGGTCAGTTGAGTCTATTTCTTATTTATTTCATGACTCAAGAGATTAAAAAGAGAGAGAGAGAGAGAGCAGAAACTTTACGAGACCAAATCAACCATCTGCTACATTCTTTAAAAAAAGGTGCACCGGCGAGGCCACAGAGACGACTCCAGTGGAGAATCACTAAACCCTTTCATTGGTGAGGAAAAACCTTTACACAACATCTACTCAAGTAGTGATCATTTGGTCAACGAAAAAAACATCCTTTTTTCCTGTCGCTAAAACGTGGCGATGACGAGACGTCATGGATATCAATGAACAGTGACGGTGATGAAATCAGTGTGCAATATTGTTGACGAAAAAAGACGTGACTAAAATCTGGTTTAAAAAAATAAAATCTAATAAAACATCTGTCTTTATTTTCGTCAAAATATAATTTTCGTCACAATCCACTGATTAAAAGCAGCGGTATTTCCCGGGTCACGGCGAATCAGGAATAGATTTGCGCGCGCAGTGACGGGACGTTATAAGCTCAGTCATCAGTAACTCTTCATCATCACAGCAGTGTTACTCGGGCCAAAGAGAAGAGCCGATATTAGGGCCCGTTTTCTTCATATTGAACCGGTGGGGAAAAAAAAAAGCCATTGTGTCGTAATATCGGAGAGGAAACAGTGGGGGCACACAATCGCTGGGAAAAATAACACAAACCTGAAGAGACACATCAAGGCAGACCATAATCATCACCCAGTTTCACAGCCTCTCCGTGGTGATTATGTTATCACTTCTTAACATAATTATGTTGTGATTTATTGTATTTCATTTTATAGTTAAATTGTACTGATACATACTGATTTTATTACTAGATTGATGGAAGCAAAATGGCTCACCTTTTACCAATGTACATGATTGCAGGACAGAACATTTAAGTTGCACTTTTGGATGGAATCTAGTCAAGAATCCAAGAGAGATGGAAGAAAGTAAAACAACAAGAAAACCAAATTGGACAGAAGAGCAGTGTTTACTTTTAGTGTTTGGAGAATATTTCTTCTTTCCGCCATTTTGTTCTCTGCTATAGAAACTCTTAAGCCTCTTAAAAGTCCTCCTCTCTACTCTTAACAACTTTTACCTTAGGAGCTGTTTTTAGGGCTAAGACGTTTCATGAATCATTTTTATCTTTACTAGGATTTAGTCCCAAATTTAAGGGGAAATTCTCAAAAAATGTCATAATTCTAAGAGTTGTCTTAGAATGTCTAAGAATCTGCTCAGATTCAGTCAAATGCTGCTGAACTGACAGGACTGATAGCGCTGTACAGTACAGATGGATAACGAGCCAAAAGTCAGCATGGAAGAAACCCAAGGCAGAGAACTTGAATGATCTTAAAGGGTCGAGTCGGTCACCTGACTTCAACCCAACTGAGCTGCTTTTCACTGACTGAAGGCAGAAAGAACCGCAAACACACAGCGACTGAAAGGCCGGCAGTAAAACAAAGGCAAAGCAGCTCAGGGAGGGAACTCGGTATTCAGGGTAAAAAAAAAGTATTAAAAACTTTAAATTCTAATATTTATTGTTATTAGGTTGTTCGATTACTTTGGAGCCTATGGAAATGGCTGCAATTCCTGTAATTGATGTAATGAAACAGTCAGGGCCGTATAATTTTGTTAAACCTTTTTGAACTACATTTTAGTCATGTTTGTTTTATTTGAAATCGATACGTACAGAGATGCAGTATATGATAATTGTCGCTGTTCCAATACTAATGGACCTGACTGTGTCAGGTAAGAAAGCACTATAAGACATGTGATGCAGTAAACAAGAATAAGAATGCAAGAGAAGAAAAGGAAGAAAACAATAAAAAAGAATGGTCACTATTAAAAAAAAAATATGCAAAAAATAAAAATAGAAGGAATGGAATAAAAAAAATTGTAAGAAACTCCGAGAGAAAAAAAGGGTATCAAGAGAAAGGGATGAAGGAAAGGATAATAAGAAGAAAGAACATTTCTAAATCAGAAAGATATTAAAGGGAGAGAAAGTGATAAAAACTACGAACAATGAATGGGAGAGGGAAAACATAAAAGGAGAGATTATATATAGATTAAATATAGATCATAAGAGAAAGTGAGAAACACAAATTGGAGGAGAAAGGAACAAGGGGATGAGAAGATAATAAAACCAAGATGAGGAAATTAAAGATAGATAGGATGCAATAAAAATGGAAAAGATGTAGGCTTTTACATTTTATTTATATATAAGACCTAGGAAACAAAAAAAAAGAAAAAAATAACTTGTATGGTACATGGTTGACATATATTTTCAAAATTGAGTCATTTTAGAAACATATACATTTTTTTTAAAAATCTAATCACCTTTCATTTACTCGCGCAGGAATTTTGCGGCCCGGAAGGTCCATTCCCCCCGGCTAACATGTCCACGGTTTGGCCCGGAGGTGTGTTTGTGGGCATGGGCGACTCAGGGCTGGTCTCGTGGGCTCCTAACTCTACAGCGCCGCCCTGCTGGCCTCCTCTCAGCGCTCTCAGACTCACCATGTCGACAGAGGGGCAGTCGTGTGTGGACGCCTGCAGGAGCTCGGACCTGGTGTGTGAACCGGCTTTCTTCCGCTTCGTCAATAACAAAGAGGCGCTGAGCAAGTGAGTGACCTTAATGACCTTCACGGTGACCTTCAGGATCATTAACTTAAGTAATGTCTGTTGGTAGCCGATGATTGAAATTGAATATGATTGAAATAAAAAAAACACAGTCTGCATTTTGTAATTTCGACTTCAATAATCTGAACAGCGCATTCAGAAAATCAGATTATGCGAGTGTGAGATCTGATTCAGAAAACTTCCACCGCATGAATAATGACATAATTTTACGCTTTTAGTCGACCATGATGCTAAAAACGTTACTAGCAGACTTTAGACTAGCCTGCTAAATACAAGTGCCTTCTAATTTAATAACAAAAAACATGACATGTACAGTACAGTTGGTACGCAGTGAAGTGTTGGTGCGTAGGAAAGTGTTTTATTTCAGGAAGCGGATGATGATACATTATGGACGAAGTGATAGCGTCCCACTAGAGCGGCTTTTGTCAACAGAAATGGATTCTTTTTTTTCTCTCTCTATACCATTCACTCTCTTTTTCTGTCCTTTCTGACCTGCTCATTTTTCTCTTTTGCTTTTCCTAATTCTTTTTTATTTTTTCTTCTTGCCTAGTTAATCTCTCCGTCTGGTCTCGTTTCAGGCTGCAGGTGCAGTGTGAAGTCGTGGAATCTGAGATGAATCACATTTTTCCGGCGTTTTCCACGACGGCGCGCGAGTGCGGCCTTCAGAAAGAGCCTCTCCTGTTTAGCTGCGCTGGCTTCGGCGCCAAATACAGACGGGTGTGTCCATGCAGAGACTTCCGTAAAGGACAAGTGGCGCTCTGTCGGGACTGCTTATGACGGATTTCTACTAAACTCCTGGATTTGTTTTTTTTTTGTTTGTTTTCCTCCCCGAAACCATGGCTGAAAAAGAACTCGTCAGAAATATAGAGAGACGAGATCTTCCTCGTCAGAAATCAGTCGATTGTCCCTGGTAAAAAAAAAAAAAAAAAAAGAAAAAGAAAAAAAATCATAATAAAAGATTTCATTCCAGACAGGAAATAAAAACCAACAATACGTCTTGCATCATGTTTATTTCCTGAGGTTAAAAAGAAGGATCAGGCAACCCTGAAGAGACGACACGCCCATCATAAAAAATCATTAGGAAACTCTGCATCACAGAGAAAAACAAAACGATGAACTTTGACCCGCATAAAACGGACAAAGATTATTTTTTAAACAAACTAAAATATTTGAATGTAGACTGTGAATTTTTATGACGACACACGTTTGTGATGTAACTTATATAACTAATAAAAGAAAGACACACATTTGCCTTTTAGTTTTTTTTTAAAGACATATTTTATGGTATTATTATTATTATTATTATTATTATAAGTAGGATCATCAGTATTGAATCCTACAGGTAAACATTGGAGAGCTGGATGATGAATATAGAAAAAAAAAAAATCAATTAAAATAAACTGACTTATTCATCGTTGAAAAATTTAATTTGCGGCTCTGATTGGTCAAAAAGTGTTAATAAATTTTCTATTCCTGCAGCCCTGACTGTAGTTCAAGTTTATATGTTCATGTGTTTGTCTATCGTTTCTATAGTAACAATAGTATCATTCACAGGGACTCGAACCTGTAGACACTTGTGAAGTTTTCTGTAAAGAGAGACTTTTATTTCACTGTGTTTGACATTTTAATGGAAGGAGTCTCCAGTGTCAGGACTTAATAACAGTATAATGACGAGCTGTGTTTGAGAGGCTGGTCATAAAATTAAACGTAGCTGTATAGGTGTTACAGGCTGAGGTTTCATCTATCTTTACTTTATTTGAATAGTTTTAATAATACTTTTACTCCACTCAAAAGTACAGCAAATCTGTATTTCTACTAAAATGCATTTCCACATGACGTTGCGTTACCTAACCACATTTGGGTCTAATACTGTACTTAAAGCAGGAAGTTTTATTCTTTTTTTCTTTTACTAGGAAAAAGCTTCATAATTGTGAGTACTTTCGTACTTTTACGCAATCACACAGTAGAAGGACTTCTACTTCTACGTGAGAAATATCTGCCCCAGGGAGTCTCTACTTTTACACAAGTACAGGATTTCTCTCCTTTGCCAACCTCTGGTTCTAGTGAAAGTCACATTTCCACTTCATCACCCCCCAAACAGGTGATTAGTTTCCTATCACAGCTAAAAAATCCACTTACCAGCTACTAATTTAGAAGAATTTTTAGAATATTCAATTATTTGTCACATGTACTTTACAGCACAGTGCAATAATTTTTCGCATATCCCAATTAGGACACTGGGGTCAGAGCTCACAATGGTAACGTGGCGATGCTGGGGCTCGAACCTCTGACCTTCCGATCACTAACCCAGTAACCCACAGCCTTAACCAACTGAGCCACCACTGCCTTACAATATTATTTAAAAAGCTTTCTTTGATGCCACACTCTGACATCAAACACAGTAGATACGGGTCATGCGATGCACAGCTTGTAAAACTGCCCTTCTAAAAATCCTCAGCCTGGAAAGGACAATTTTGAGGGACCTACAACATAGTTTGCATCAGGATGGAAAGTCAGGACCCATAAAAAAAATAAAATAAATCCCACACAGGTATTGGAGTGGACATGGTTAAATAGAAAATACAGACTAAATAAGTGCATCTGATTGTTTTTCCTACTAGCTGAAATATCATAAAAAAAAATAAAAAATAAACAAATAAAAAATCCTATCATGTTAAATATGAATTAATCACATTTAGAGTCTAGGACATGACTCAAGGTGTGTGTGTGTGTGTGCATGCATGTTTCTAGAGTATTTTCAGCCCTAAATTTCTCATGTGTTGAACCCAGTCTTTTCCTGCCTTTGGGGAGATTAAGCACCGTGTTGGGTCAGACAGACAGGTAATAACTTTGCCGCGCTGGATGCTCGAGTGCCGGGCCCGCTCCAGGTCACTCTGACCCACAGCGCTAATGCAGGTGAGACGCCGAGAAACTTCCCGTAACACACAGAGCTACTGAAATAACCAGGAACGTCCTTGAGCTGAGAAAGTGCTATGACTCAGACAGTAAGAAAAACGAGACGTATTTGGAAATCATATTAACAGCCGCGCTTAACGATCACGTCCGTCATCTCAGCTATTCAGGCTGGAGGACGACTGCAGGCTGATCAGGTGCAAATTAATCTTCAATTAATCAATTAAAAAAAAGTGCAGTGTTACAGGAGCAAGGAAAGAACACATGACAGGACATGTTTACATTTCTCAAGAGACATTATGTGTTCTAGTAAAATCCTTTCTGTTAGCAGTTCTGTTGCCACAGTTGATTATTTCCCTAAAACATCATGGCACAGAGGGCATTATTCCTCTTATACACTGCCAGGGAATAAATAAAAAAAAAAACTTCTTCCACAAGGTTGACGTTCAGTCCTGTCCTTCCAGGTTTTAATAATGTGTTGAAGGGAATATAACCCACTTCCAGTCATTTCAAATCTCCTTAGTTGTTTTGACTTTCCTGCTTCTCAGAATGAAAACTTTTACAAAACCCTACACTGGAGACTCCTTTCATTAATGTCAGCTCACCATCACTATTTCAGTGTACTCATGTCTTTATTTATTTATTATTTTTTTTTTTTTTGGTAATCCTTATTTATATACAGTAATTGATCTGTTACTATAGAAATGATACCATATTCAATCAGATTGCTAAATAGAATAATCACTATGTTGTGACCAATCAAAGTCAAGAATTTCAACAGCACAAATTACGTTTGCACTGACTGAAATTGCATATTTAAATGAAATGATGTTCTATTTAGAGAAATTCAGTCCATTGCAAATGTACAGTCCATCATCTTAAATCAAAAAGACCACCTTTACCATGTGGTTACAGCCGATGGCTAAACCTGACTAAAGGCTTTAGTATCTATTTATCTAATAGAATTTAAAGCCTCTCGGTTTCCTGCGTGCTCTTGAAATCATACACACATCTGCAGATCAAATTTCTATAACTCTATAATTGCACAACTGAAGAAAGCAAACTTTCTTTTTTTTTGTATTTGATTTCCATCCAGAGTGAAAATCGATACCTCAGTAAGGAATACGCTCAGCTGCAAACACACCTCGGGTTTTCCTCTGTGCCGTAACTAATCCTGAAACATCCTGTTTGTGTGTACTGATGCAAGATTTCTAATATCCGACACTATTGTTTGTTTATATCTCTAGCCACGAATTTAATTATTGTAATCTGTGCCAGGAAAACTCTGCCAGCTGCATTGCATCCTGGGTAAAAACAAACAAACAACACACACACACACACACACAGATGAACCCAAAAGCAAAAAAGTTTTCAAAACACACTCTGTTTATTATATTTTTATATAACAACAATAAATAATAATAATAATAATAATAATAATAATAATAATAATAATAATAATAATAATAATAATAACAACAATAATAATAATAATAATTATTATTATTATAATAATTATAACAACAACAACAATAATAATAATAATAATAATAATTATAATTATAACAACAACAACAATAATAATAATAATAATAATTATTATTATTATAATTATAACAACAACAACAATAATAATAATAATAATAATAATAATAATAATTATTATTATTATTATTATTATTATTATTATTATTATTATTATT
>JAQMYJ010000037.1:35758743-35774227 GCA_030014305.1 Clarias laeviceps
AATACAACATAATTTATTCATGTTCATCTTGGAAACATGAAATTATTATGTACAAAACACATATTACATTTTAGTACCTGTAACAGGTAGCCAGCTTCCTTTTTTTGAGTGTACACACACTATGGGCAATTTGGAAATACCGAGTAGCCTTATCTGCATGTCTCTGAGGAAACCGGAGAACCCGAGGAAACCGGGATTCACCAGGAGAACGTGCAAACTCCATGCACAGATCCAAGGCAGGATTTGGATCTGGCAGGACCCTGAAGGTGCGAGGCGACAGTGCTAACCACTAGGCCACCAATCAGGATGCAGAATTCTCCAGCACTATGGCATAATTTACATTAAACATTTCATTATTTTCATTATTGTTATCTAAAAGCAGGCCCAGATGATTAAACGTACAGTGCGACTCGTATGGTAGTGAAAAGTTTGAACGTGAGTACACTATCAACTATACAGTTGATATATCCAGTATATATCAACTGAGCATGTTACAGGGTTCGGCTAGTAGAAATGTCCTTCCTCAAGTTCAGAACGCACAGAGAGCCGCAGGTTATAACAGGAGTTTGTCAGTTTGTCGCTTCATTTACACATGAGCTTTCTAGAAGGTGCATTCGTGACAAAGCGCTGGCATGAGGTGCCGCTGCCGAACAGGAGGTGATAATGTGCTGCTTCTGCTCGACAGAGTTTCCACTTGGATGAACACCGATCCTGTGCTATTGTTAGCTACTGATCTGGCAGAGCACTTGATGGAGAGAAACCTCTAAAATTAAATAAATAACTAAGTATTTTATTACTACTATTACATACTAAAATTTCTGCTGAGTGAAGGCGTAAATACGAGCAACATTGACAGGAGACTTCAAGCACAGTACGGTGATGAGACTCATTTGAATGGTGCAAACGTTTTAAAGTAGGTCCGTTAATGATGATCCCGTCAAGGTGGCTCACAGCCCACTGCAGTCGGTCCTGTGAACATTCATTGAGTCGAACGCCTGATTCTTGAACATCGTCAGATAACTTGTCACAGAATAGACGCATCTGTCTGCGGGAACTTTGGACACAATCATTCACCAACACCACTTGCACATTACGGGAACTCGGCTGGAAGTTATTGCCACGTCTCCCGTATAGTCCTGACCGCACTATAAGCCATTTCCAAATGTTTGAGCTATTAAAGGAGTTTCTGGAAGGCCATGGTTTGCGACATGAATCAGACATTAGACAACCGATCGTGGCTCCAATGTACTGATAAAAAACTTTCTACCTTGATGGTGTCCAAGCACTAGTGAAACACTGGGATACGTGCATTAGTGTATCAGGGGATTATATAGAGAAATAAAGGGAGTTTTTACTCTCAGAACTGTTCTGATATTCTGCACAATCAAAAGTTCATTAAACGCTTCTCCTTCATTGATTGCAGAATTGCAGATTGTAGATTCTTGTAGTGTTATAAAGCTCTGTAAATGTTACATCCTGCCACATAAACTACACCATTCCACTGCTTTCTCAAGGGCAGAGCAATATGATGACATCATTGCTGTGATAAATGATGCAACAATATCCTGCATATTATCAATTATTATTTTTTTTTTTCTATTCCAGTGATAAAAAAGTAATAAATAAAAAACTGTTTATAATAAATAAAAAAGTCTCAATGCTGACTGGTTCCATTTCTGCCGATGAATTCATTATTGTTTATTGTGTTTACCATGCATAACAAAACGAAAATTTAAACACTAATTGGTTGCATGTATCGTACAAATGCCTTCCTGTCAGTTTGTCCCTATTTTGCAATAGATAGCCTTCGCTTATTCACGATGAAAGTCTGGATGCTTGGAATAAATCCTGAGCGACATTGATATGAGTTACGTGGAAATATTTTGCCACGTGTGGTGTTTTTGTGTCTGTTTATTTATTCATATCATTTATATTGCTCACATATTTCTATTTCTGTGCGTATGTTTCGGTGCTGCGCCTGAAGCTGTTTATAAAGCTTTATTATGTGACAAAGACAAAGATGAGATGATCGCCTGTGAATCATGCGTACACCCGAGAGAGAGAGAGAGAGATGTGTTAGTCAGATTTACGGTGAACTTCAGCTGATTGTGTGTCGAGCAGATGGTAAACAAACATGACACACAACGGAAAATCATGTTTCTGTCATGTTACACAAACTCGGTCCAAGATAACCTATCGCTTCTTTACTTCTCACTCTCTCTCTCGCTCTCTCTCTTTCTCTCTTCCCCTTAAACCCAGATGCTCATCTCCTCTCCATATTGATCTAGAGACCTTTTTCAGTCTGAGAGCGACACACAGACACAGAGTAATATAGCAGTATTGTCTGTCCTTTGTGCCAATAATCTGTCTCTACTTAAACCCTGTTGAGAAATGCCTGATGGTGTACACCAGTACGACTGTTGCCTTGTCTCAGGGTTGTACCCATGCACCCAAGTTTCATCATCTGTGATGATCCTCGACATGAAGGATGGGTCATGCAAAGAGATGGAGTTCTTGGCAGACTTCGATGCAATGTTCCTTCTGCTCCTGGGTCAGCAGCCTGGGGACGAACTCAGGAGCAACACAGCGCATCTTCAAATCACACGTGACGATTGCCTGGACTGTTCTTTATGACACACCGACGATTGCAGCAATGTTGTGGATTGTTGATCTCTCGTTGTCTTTCAGTGATGTTCTACTTCTCTTGAAGCGTCACTCAAAGCTCCTCAAACAACCTCGAATTTCACATTCACTCTTGTTTCTAACTTGCTGTCCATGATGAAATAGCACAGGCTCAGAATAGCACCAGTTGCTCAGCTCCTGATGTACACAATACAACTTTTTGATCTTTCTATTGATTAAAAGGTGATAAGTTTCATAAATTAGCATTGTTATATCAAATACTGTCTCGCTGGTATGGTTTTATAGGAGAAAAACTGTTATGGGGAGTGGTGTGTAGTGTCTATTATTATTATTATTATTATTATTGACAACAAACCTTTGCATATTTATTGATATATTGATATTACTAATATATTTTGATAATCCATGTAACCTGTAGACCATTAAGACTTGGGACTCTTATGTTGGCATTTCTTTGTTCTAGCCTCTTCTGGTTACACATCTTTTTTTTTTTTTTGGTTTAAATAATTAACCACATTAAATAAGATGGTTCCACTTTACCACACAGACGGATGCTTTGCCATTACTATTATTAAAGTATTATACAAATACAGTTAAATTGAATTAAGTTTCTGTTTTGTATGGTAGAGTGTATTTGCATGTTGTTAAGCAAAATGGAGGGAAGTAATAAATTAATTAAAATTAAATAAAATCGAAATTAATTATCAATAGATATACACTTTACACCACATAAATGCATTTCAGTCCCTGTATGACGCATCCTGGTGCCTCGGTTTTGGTGGTTCTTGTCACATGGATGCCTCTGGCTCGCTGCTGAGGATGGCCTCATGTGGTCTGATTGGGATGCATGTGGTGACTGAGGACAGTTCCACTTGATGACTATGAAGATGGTCTTGGACTCGGCTGATGCAGGCAGTTTTTCTGTGATTGCTTGTGACTGCAGTCGCTTAACAGTTTAGGACTGAAATTCCCCAAGTCTCCCAAGATTCTCAGGCAGGTTTTCCTTGCCACTGTCACCCTCAGCTTTCTCATCAGGGACAAACTGATAGTTGGAGTAAATGCATTTTTCTTTACATATTCTCATTTAGGGCAGCACGGTGGCTTAGTGGCTAGCACTTACACCTCCAGGGTCTGGGTTCGATTCCCTCCTTGTGTGCCCATGCTTGGTGGGTTTCCTCCGGGTACTCCGGTTTTCTCCCACATGCAGTTTAGGATAATTGACATTCCCAAATTGCTCGTGGTGTGTATGTGTGTGTACCCTGCGCTGGATTGGCACCCTGTCCTCATGGCCCAAGTATCCTGGGATAGTCTCCAGGCCCCCGTGACTCTGTATACTGTACTGTACATAAATACATATAGATAAAGCGGTCTAGACGATGAGTAGATGAGTTCTCATTTATTTCAATAGATTTCAATTCTGTAAAGCTGCTTTGTGACACTGACTACTTTTAAAAGTGCTATGCAAATAATTAAAAATTGAATTAAATATTGTACTCATTCTTCTGGCTTTTCTATTCGTCGTCTGCACAAAATCCCATTTTCATACAGAGCATGGTTTTATTAGTAGAGTTGGGTTGTGTAATCATTCACTTCAGTGTTTTTTTCTTTCTTTCTTCGGGGAGCATCTCTAGTGACTTCTTGCAGTATCAGGCTGCATCTGTTTTCTTATAAAACACTCTCACACTACAGGGAGTGCTGACTCAGGGCTGCTTCTCTGGCACCTTGTAAACGTAACCTCATCTATAATGCATTTCAGCGTGCAGGTTCTTTTAAAAATCATTTTCAAAAACTCCATGCTTACCAAAAAAAAACCAAAAAAAAACCCCTACACCTGAAAAAGCAGTCATTTTAGCATCCAGCGAACTCAGCTGTACTGTGTGAAGGACGCTTCCCTGGACGGATTTAGAAAAAGAAATATTTCTTCTTTCAAACACCAAACTTTCTTGTGTGAAGCTTCCCTGCAGAGGAACATGCCGTGACTTCACCTCACGTTCGTGTGTCGTCTCCGTCTCCTCCTGCGGCTTCTCCGGCGTTAATAAGGAAAGAGTTCATGCTGTTCAAGCTTTTTTGGTATCCGTGTTAAAGTGAGCAGTGTGTTTGCGTGATACACACTCACCCTGCTGAGGTGAGATGGTTTAATGAGAGTAGCAGTGAAGATGAACCCGGCATGTGTCCAGGACTGTGTGTGTGTGTGTGAGTACTACAATCAATAGTGGCACTCTGCTAAAAAAAAAAAAAAAAGCAGATAAAAAGAAAAAAGAATCAACACATTCTGTTCAATCTTGGTGCCTAACACTAGCAAGTACAAAGTAAACAAGGTGAGTTTGGATCATCATTTATCATATTCAAACAGAAGACCATCAAAGCTGCTTGTATAACAATAAAAGTCAAAAACTTCACCGCCCTGGTGGTAAAAATAACTGCGACTGTCTGCTAACGAATGAAAAGGAGATGTGATGCACTAGTGACTCAGAATTCGAAGCTTGAGGCCATATTCATCATTCTTCTTGTGAACTAATAAAAACCTAAGAAATGTGAAAAAAAAAACAGCATGGAACAGCTTGATTTTATGGTGGTGCACTTTAAAATGTGCTGTAGTTAAAGGGTAAGGAGGAGAGAGAGCAGAGCGTGTGGATGGTTCACATCTCCCTGGGTTTATGTACTTTCACCTGAACAAAGATGTTTCATTAAACACAGTCTGAAATAAAAAGAGTCTTAAAAAAATCATAATAAAAAAAGTAGGCGCAATACATGAGTGCTTTAATGCAAAATGAGATAAACACCATTATCAGGCTTTTTGACAAATTATTAATCTCTAACACACATGGTTGACTAATTTGAAATGCTTTGCCATTACTATTACTGTATAACCATTTTTTAGAAGTTCGAGCAAACAACAACACATTGCTGTCTGGCTTATTATAGATCTCATTTTGATTGAAAATCAATCGCATTGCTTCTTTCTGTCATTTAATGAGTTAGGCAAAGATAATTCCTGTGTATATATACAGTATACAGTATATATTGCCTGGGTGCAGGTGAATTCTTCAGGGCCTGGTTAAGCTAATTTGTTGGGCTAAAATAAGCTTCGAGTAAACAAAATCCAGGTCTATGGTATTGAAGAGAGGGAAAGTGATGGACAAGTTTCGCTTCTGAGTGGATGGCGTAGTTCAATGAGAAACCAGTGACTAGCCTAGGTAGGGTTTTCGACTGCAGCCTCAGAGATACCGTGACAGTCCAGACAACTATTAAGAAGCTTGAAACTTGGTTGTCGGCAGTAGACAAGTCTGGTTTCAAGGCATGGATATACCAGCATGGCATCTTGCAACGAATCCTTTGGCTGGTGTTGGTGTACGAAGTGTCTATGTCTACAGTAGAGACCCTGGAGAGAAAGATCAGCTGCCCTCTCCGAAGATGACTTGGCCTGCCTCGTAGTCTCACTAGTGTAGCACTGTATGGCAGGAACAATAAGCTTCAGCTTCCCATCAGCAGCCTGGAGGAGGAGTTCAGGGTTTCTCGTATAAGAGAGGCACTAGTCTACCAAGGCTTTGGAGATTCCAGAGTAACAGCAGCAGGCATTGTAATGCGAACGGGAAGGAAGTGGAGAGCACAAGAGGGACTGGAGCTGGCAGAGTCTCGGCTAAAAAACAAGGCACGAGCAGGACTGGAAGCAATCCAAAAGCCACAGTACAACAAGGCTCAGGGCAAGGTGAGACGCCACTTGGTCCTAGAGGAGGTCCGAGCAGGTGTTGAGGAGGTATGGGATATATATATCCCACAATGCACCTGAATTTATGAAAACCACTGTTGAGCGCAAAGAACATTTTTTTCTCTCCAATAAATAAATGAATAAATAAAGAAATGGCTGCAGGTGTCTAGGTGAAGTATTGCAAAATGCCTGAAATTTTTTTTTTATTATTATTTTTTTTTCATAATTCTATGCAATAATCAGAATTCAGACAGCCATCCATACTCTATTTATTTATTTATTTATTATCATGTATTCAATTAATTAATTAATTTATTACAATTCATTAAAATACAGTGTTTTTCTTGTTTTGTTTTGTTGCAATGACCACAAAAAAATAAATAAAAGGACAAGAACCCTGTGCTTGATGATCCACGGCTCCTCTTTAAATGTTCAAGCTCTTATCTGAGCTCTAATTATCCATCTCTATGATAGGGTTTTGGAAAGAGGACAGACAGATGCAAATTACAGCCTAAAGAAGCTAATTACCGAAAAAAAACAGTCAGGTGGCTCTACCAGATGTATTCTTAGCCCTGACACTCCGAACTCTATCATTATTTGTCCAGATGTGAAGAAAAAAAAAAACATTCAGTCATTTGCAACTCGTCATTAAATCGCACATTTAATCAGCTTTTGCAAAAAGCTAGAATTATACTGTGTCAAGTCAAAGGTTATTCATGTTGGATAGAAGGATGTTGCAGACTGTACTGTATAAGTGCATGTGTAATAATGTTACAGAACCTTCTTGCTTTCTTACCGTTACATTCTTACCATTATTGATAGCTTTTCTCTATTATTATTTCACATTGTTTAATCTCATTAATCTAAAACCTTGTGGTGTGTGTATGTGTGTGTGTAGCTTGTAGAGTTAGTTCTTGTTTTGCAAATCTAATCTGGGAATTAAACAGTGTAGGTGTTAATGTATTATACGGTAGTTTGTCCTAGTTAGCGGTAGAAGCTATGTGTCTCTATTACAGTACTCCCTCACTCATTTTCTGTACAACTTATCCTGTACAGGTTCACCAGAAGGCTGGGTCCTGTCCCAGGGGACTCATGCCAATGGGATGCCAATCCGTCACAGGGAACACACACACTCACACACTACGGGGAGTTTGGAAACACCAGTTAGCCTAATCTGCATGTCTTTGGGCTGTGGGAGGAAATTGGAAGAAACTCGCCGAGCAGAGGGAGGACATGCAAACTCCACACACGCTAACCCTTGACCCAGAAGGTACGAGGCCATGGCGCTAACCACTACACCACTGTGCCGGCCTGTACCTCTGTTAGCGTTTCTCATTTACAAGAAACTAGACATGTCACGCCCCAAAAAAGACATCAGGGCAGTCAACTACAGAGGTACCTCGGCGTACGAATTTAATCCATTCAGGAGGTGAGTTCTTAAGGCGGAATTTCGTATTGCAAAACACATTTTCCCATAGGAACTAATGCAAACGCAGATAATCCGTTCCAGTCACCCAAAAAATTACCAATATTACCAATTTCCAACACCATAATCATATTTTTGCTTATAAAAACAATAAAACATTTAGAAAAGACATGTAAATGAAGTAAAATATGAATAGACACTTAACCTCACGTAACCTTAATTGATCCCTCTTGGCACTTTAAAAACTAAACTCCATTTTCTTTCTGCTACCAGTCTTGCTAACATTCTCCATGGGTCCGGTGCTATGTCTTCACTAAATCTTGCACAAAATGCAAAAAAAAATGTGTACTTTCCTCGTTTGGCTTTCGACTGACAAAAACAAGTTTTGAACAGTTCCTGAATGTTCCTGGATGCGACCGGCTCAGTAGCTCGATGCTGGAAATGCTTCACAGGCCTCTTGCTTCACATTCACTAAAGTTTTAGTTAGTTACCACTGTAACATGATTTTCCTTTGCTAAACGTGACAGCTAGCTTTGATTCCCAGCAGAGTGTTTCTTAACCAGACTTAACCACACATAAAAGCTCATTTTAAATCAGTGTGTGTAAGAAAGGCTTGACTGTTCTTCCTAACATATTACACTTTAGCACAAAGCAAATCCTGCTAATGGCTCGATGTGCAAACTCCATGAAAATGTGTATTTTTTTTTGTTCTGCATTTCAGCGCTCAGTTCTGCTTGCCATTGTCGTTCCTCATGTAAAATTTAGACTGCACATTAAGGCCTTGTTAAAATTCACTTTCTCCCACACACTCTCTTTCACTCCTCTCCCATTTTCACTTAAAATATTGCACGCTTTTGTGAAACGGTATCCATAACAGTAATAAATACTTCCATGCACACTTATCACACATCTACTCCTGTCTCGCTCTTTAGATTATAAAACAAGGGGGAAAAAAAGAAAACTCGCCTCCTCCACACTCGAGAGAAATGTTCCCCTTAATGACAGCTGGCAAGGAATTTGATTGACGGTTTTGAACAATGGGTAATCTGGACCGGTCTTGGCACACACAATGAACCCGTAATGAGGTGTGTGCGTGTGCAGGAGAGAAAGAGAGAGAGAGAGAGAGATGGGGATAGAAAGATGGGAAGAGAGATAGAGAGAAAGATATACAGAGAAAGAAAAAGGGAAAGAGAGAGATGTGAAGAGGGAAAGATGGGTGAGACAGATAAAGAACGGAGAGAAGGTAGAAAAAAGAAAGTAGTGAGATGAAGGAGACAGAAAGAAGGGAGAGAGATATAGAGAGAGATAAAGAGACAGGAAGAGAATAAAAGAGAAAAGGAAAGATATGAAAGTGAAAAAATGGAGGAGGCAGAAAGATGGGAAGCATGAGAGATAAACGGGATGATAAATACAGAGAGCAACATGGGAAAGAGAGAGCAATGGGGAAGAGAGACAGAGAGAGGAAAAAAAGAAATAGAGAGATGGAATAAGAGAGAGAGGGAGGTAGAGAAGGAGGACAAAAAGCTGGAGGACAGAAATATGGAGAAAGGGATGGACAAGTGATGGAGGGGAAGAGAGATACAGAGAGAAAGAAGAGAAAAGACAGAGAGAGAGAGAGAGAGAGAGAGAGAGAGAGACCAACACAAATGTCCACACTGGTTTGAAGCTGAGTCTTTCATACAGAAGTCCATTAGAGTTAGTCATTTAGAGTTTTAGTTTATGAAACGTTTCACCGGAACTCCTAACCACGTCGCCCCCTGAGCTTCGTACCTGATGCAAAACATCCCACAGCTCCAGGGCTGGTGAAGACTCCATGACAGTCTCTCCATGCTTACACTTAAACTTCCTGTTTAGCGTAAGCATAAAACTCATCATTTCACTTGTTCAGTTTTTGCAGTCGAGCGGAATCGTTTCCGTGGCGAGGCCAACTCCTTAATTATAATCTCATTTTGAGATAATGGAGACACGTTGAAGATGATAATTCACTCTGCAGGTGATAACAGGTGGAAAACCTGCACCATAACTCCTTTTTATCCATATTCCATTTTTAGTCAGGACTTTGACTGAAGCTTCACCGAAACAACACAATGGTTTTGAAGACCAGAGCTCCTTCAAGGAGCTGGCAAAGTGACCTACATCCCTCCTCTATTGTAGTTAAAAAGTCTCTCAAAGAAAGCGGACAAACTGGTAACTTTTCCACATCACTAATTAAGTGAATCGGGTCTTGAAACTACTCTTTAGGATTTACAGCTTTTTCTCCTTTAGAGTCCCCGAGCAACTGTCTGATCTCTGATCTCTGATCACTGACAGATCTAGCCAGCTTGAATCTAAAGGAATAACCATTAATCCCTCCTTCAAAACCCATCTCAGCTTCCATTGCCTGGTTAATTATCTTCAGAATTTCAGTTCAAAAGCATCTGATTCCATCTTAATATCAGTCCTTCCATCTTTTCCTCTGTAGCTCTACTACTACAAACTTGGGAATGTCATGTCTGTCCCCATGGGTTGTATGACACATCAGGGCCTTTCCCAGAAGAAGTCCCAGTCATCGACACAAGGTCACCTACTGTGTGCGACTCAGCCTCGGGAAGACGGGCATCCTAGAGCAGAGGCTTTGCTTGTCAACAGGCAAAGAAGACTTCTTGCAGCCTAAGGCCAGTAGGGGCTGAAAAATGTGTGTATTATTTATAAGATAATGGTGATGAATGCTGGGTGGAAAAGCTGCCTGAAAACTTTTGCCTAGGGCATGGACAGACTCTAGAATCATCTCTGCCTAAGAGGGTGTGTTGGGAATGCCAGTTCCCTCTAACCTGAGGTGAGATGTGGGGCATCAGCAGCTCTGAGATTAGTCTTTTGAATAGAGTTGATACACCCAGCATGAAGTTGTAGAATGTGTAAAAAAGTCCAAACTACCCTTTCTAAAATTTTATCTGCAAGTCAAACACACAAAACCTGTACATGTGACATACTCTTTCAAGTGTACTTTTTCATATTGGTTAATATTAATGTTGCAATACCCATAATGCCATGATGGTGGCGATGCATTCTGATTTAGCCCTCGGTTCAGTTGAGCCTCAACGTTGAGCCTCAGGGAGAGTTTCAAAAATTATAATTTATGCTAAAACCATCCTCAACACAATCTGGTCAGTTCACAAAATGTGTCTGTCCTGCGCCTTATACATAAGTTACAGTAAATTCATGCTTTTTAACTCTTCCATTTCTCTTAATGAAGTGTTACCCCATTAAAAAATTTATTCAAGGTTAATTTTTTTTCCCCACTAGAAAACATGAACCAAAGTGCACTAGGAGTAAACACGTCCTGACATCAGAGGGACACAACTTCAAAACACATTACAGAATTAATTAAAATACAACATAAATTAACAAATATGAGCCAGATTCATTAAACTTGTCACAAATAAATGCTAAACGTGGTTAATGTATTCAAGGGATTTTCATTTAAATACTCAAACACTAAATAAAATTAAGGGGAAAAAAGATGGATTTGACAGATTTCTGTCTGCCTTCTCCATACTGTATCTTTCACATTATAAAATATGATATTTTCAGTAACAGTACTTTAGGAGTTTACAGATATCACTGTCCTATGAGTGTCGTGAATCGTTTCTGGATCACGTCCTTATTCCTCGACACATTAATCACTCACTCATCATCTACACCGCTTTGTCTAGTATACAGGGTTGCGGGGAGCCAATCCCAGAAGACTTAAGGCATACGGCAGGGTACACTCTGGATAGGATGCCAATCCATCGCATGGCACACACACATACACAGTGGGCAATTTGGGAACGCCGGTTAGCATAATCTGCATGTCTTTGGACTGTGGGAAGAAACCGAAGTACAAGGATAAAACCCACCAATCTCTGATTACGTTTCTTGCATGTCTGTCTTTTAGTCAAGCTTTTCTTTTTCTTTTGCTATCCTTTGGGTCACTTAAAATATTTTAGCATCACCCTGCATTAAATTAGTGCAAAATTCCATTAAAATCCTAAAAATTCTCCCTTTGACCATTTGATTTAATTCCTTATTTGTGTGCCAGGGGAAAAATGTACTGTACAGCACTATATTTCAGTGTACTTTTAGATTTCATCATGTACAGTACTCTTATCATTGTTCCTGATCTGCAACCCTGGCCTTGTGTCTTTTTTTTGTTTTTTTTTTTGTATATCATATAAAATGCAAGCTATTTCTTTTGATCTTTACATCTTTGCATTTGAAACTTTCTCTAGTTCTACACTCTTGCACAATCTGTCTTATGATCTCTGTTTCACTGTGAATATTTTCTCTCTCCTTCTTTAAACCTCCGCTCAAAGTTCTTCTAAAGACACCCGACACTATCCTCCTCTCTCGTCTTGCCGGCTGTGTTTTTTCCCCTCTTCTGTCTCTGTCCTGTTATTCAAAGCTAACCAGAGCCCCCTCCTGACGGAAATAGGTAGAAACATCTATATTAACGGCTTTGTGTGCTAAATAAGCACAAAAAGAGATATTTATTGAGAAATGAAATAATGATTAGCAAGTAAAAGTATAAATATCTTATAGATTCTTGAGAATGAAGTTGTGTATGTGTATAAAAAAATAAAGAGAGGTGCGGAAGTGACGTGAGGAAGAAAATAATGCTTACTTACAACATGTTAATGTGAAGCAAACTTGGTTAATGTGTTGTTTTCTGATGCTCTGTTGCATGACAATGAAGCCCCACCACTTGGATAATAAATCACACAAATATGGTGAATTTATGAACACAAAGTAAATTACCAGTGATTATTACTGTGCATGATTATTATTCTGCTGAGAATTCTAATGTCTCCCTCTCTGATTTGATTTTTAAAGTGTTTTTAAGTGTTTTTTTTTATTATATTTATGTTTGTTATTTGTATTTAGTAAATATTTATATTATTTAAATCATACATGGATGTACATGATTAGAGATAGAGACAGAGTTAGTGCTTGTATCTTATGGTAGTTAGAATATCTTGAACGTAAAGCGCATTTTAAATTTCATGTAAGACCAAATTTGTAAAACGTTTTGTCTTGATTTGAAACGGACCACAAGAAATCGCAAAACCATGCAAAACTGCAGAATGGCGGGAACTCCTATAAAACTGACAAGGGCTGGAAATTAAGACTAAAGTGTCCATCCCAGTGCAATTATACAGCTCATTTCTCTACGTGTTTTTTTTTTTTTACTGGAGAGATTATTGACCGCTTTGCCCTCCATCTTTCCTGCTTAAATAATTCAGACGACTGAAATGAAGAGTTCTTTAATCCGACACTGATCCGTTGCCTCGGGAGAATAGCTGCAGATTAGCCCAGGACTCGGGAGTCGCTCAGCGCGTCTAAAAGATGTCAAGCTCACATATGCTATTGTCTGGCTTGTATTAAAGGTCAGGCATGTCCTTGTGAGTGAATAAGAGCTTCTAAATTTAAACACAGGGAAAAACAACCAGCTCTACTGCTGTTCTCATGATGCCCTTGTAGACTTCGCTATTAATCTTTCTGCTGAAATTACATCATCATCTTCAGGATCAATACAAGTAATTTTTAAAGGTCACTATAAGGAAAGGGTTTCTTTGTGTTCACTAATAATGATACTGATAATATTATTATAGTACTGAGCAGTAATCGATCAGGAGTGTCGCATTGGAGAAGGGTGTGTTTTGTTACACTTCCAATCAACTGGAAGAACATTTTATTCAGCCCTATTACCTTAAAACGTTCATGCCTATGAAACATTTTAACAATTTTACAGCAAAATGAGATGAAGCAAGTGAGCACAAGATGAGAAGAACAAGTTCATCACCTGTCTCTTATACACAAATCGCTTGTGGATATTTTAAGTATTGTAATGTTTTTTTTTTCTTTCTGTTTCACCAAAGTGCTTTCACCACAACATGTCTCATAGTTTTGATAAGTATATACAGTAACATGGTGTTTGAACAACATCCAAATCACATTATGTAATCTTTCACAAAGCGTATTGTGAAGTGACACATGCCTTAATTTTATCACTGCTGGGGTCCCTGCAATGGCAGTAACAGAGTGAACATATCCCTTTCTAGGCTTCAACATTTTCCAAAAACCCTTTTAAACACATTCACACCACTTGCAGCAGCTGCAGTATTGCATCCCTGCTTCACTGATCACGTGACAGAAAGAGGCAACACGATTTGCTCTTCAATTTAATTTTAATATGTAGAGCTTTGGACAATAGGGTGAGGCGGGAAGTAAAAACTCGCTGAGATGGCCATAGGAAGAAACCTTGAGAGGAACCCTATTCAACAGGAAACCCATCCTCATCTGCATAATATATTTTATTGTTTTCTTTTTAAGTTAATTAGACAAAAATATTCATGCCGCAACATCTCATCATGTGCCTATAAAAGCCTTAACCAAAATTAAACATTTACCTCATTGAAGACATTGAAGACTCCTTACACAGTGGAACCTCGGATTGCGAGTAACACGGTTTGCGAGTGTTCCGCAAGACGAGCAAAGATTTTGACTTGAAAAATGAACAAGTCTTGGTTTACGAGTATCATGTATGATGCATGCGCTTCTTGTTTTGACGGCGAGCATCACGTGATTACAACTAGCCAATGGTTTTTCCCTCTCTTGCGCAGCAGAATTGTGGGTAATCGTCTCCCCTGCTGGGTCTTAGTGCTCGTCTCTTACTGGTATAATCAACATCCGTGCACGCGTGTACTGTTTACTATAACACTGTGACAACGTGTGTGCGTAAAACATATTTTATTTTGTGTGTGTAAGCGTGTGTGTACAACGCGTGTACTGTTTCTTATAACACACGTGTGTGCGCACGTGTAAAACAAAAGAAAGTCTCATTAGAGAGGTTAAAGATTCATTTCTCCCTCTCTGTTTAATCCTGTCGTTTTGTGTGTGTGCGCATGTAATTTGATTCCGTGCCCCTTCACACACACACTCTCGCCTTTACACTTTCCCCCCAACCCCTTTCGGCTTCACTCACAAACACACACACACACACACACACAGACACACAGACACACACACACACAGTAGTGATGGACTAGTGAAGTTTGAATCATTTTAGTGACTCTGTCCTTTAAATCTCATTCATCAAAATGAACAATTTTTTTTTTGATCAATTCCTTTTGATCAAAAATTAAATGAAATGTTGCATTTTCAATAAATGGAACCCCAATATGTCTACATACACAAACTTTTGCTGAAGTTCCAGTAATGAAAATATTACAATGCAGCTAAAGACATATTATAATAAACAGAATGAGTAGCTCACCATCATATCTTCCAGTCTGAGTCGTTCGATCTTTTGAATCTATTGCACCACATAGCGTCTATGGAAGTCAAGAGACAAATGAACGAACGACTCGGAGTAGGGGAGTCATTGAGAATGAATCGCTCAATTCTGTTTCCTGTACATAACCTACGGAGATTTTGCAATGATTTGTGCATGCGCGCCCAGTAGAACATGAACAAATCACTCTCCGAGATACTCGTTCATCTGAGTCACGTTAAAGATTCATTCAAAATGAACGAATGGTTCATGAACAACCCATCACTAACACACACACGCACTCTGCTTTACACAGAAACACTGCTCTGTCGTAGTTCTTTTCAAAGGTAAAGTGCAGGTTCATTTGTTTGTTTGTTTTACTTTACAGCAGTGATTCCGTTAGTATGTGCTCACA
>JAQMYJ010000037.1:35781994-35795081 GCA_030014305.1 Clarias laeviceps
ATTTCAGCTACTTTTATTTTCACAAAACTTACTAACCACACATAATATTTTTTTCCTAAAAAATGCAAACACATACAGGTTGGTCAATAATATATTATAAGTAACTGAAAAAAGCACAAATATCAGAGGATGTCCAAACATCTCAAGGGCCCCAAAATCACCTCGGACCCCAGAGGGTTAAGGCAGCTTAGGGCACATTGACATCCCCAGTTTGAAACAGAACGGGTCGGCCAGTCGATTTGAGGGTTGTGACGTTGAAGCCAGGGGAACCCCAGCAGTACTTTCTGTTCGGGTACCCGGGTTACCAGAAACGAGATTCGCTCGGAATGACGTCCGAGCCGTAGTATGACTGGGGCCGTCCTCTGCATCACACACCCCGACCTAATTGGCTGGCCAGCCAGGGAGACCAACGGGATGGCGGAAGGGAGCGGGCAAACTGGAATGCCCAGCGCCGTGGCTAGCCTCCCGTCAATAAAAGTCCCATGGCCCCTGAATTGATGAGCGCCTCTGTTCGGGCTCTCCAAATCCCGGCCCCTGAGAGCGTGGCTGGAAGGAAGAGCCCTGCATGTTGGAGTCTTGACATTTGGGTCCTACCTGACCCCCCCCCCCCTGGGGTGACCCCGTCTGTGGCTTACTGCGCCACAGGCATCGCTTGCCCTCTGGGCGCCCCGTGGGCTACTATACTGAGGGACAAGCATGGCAATGCCTATCTGCATGGGCTCTCCCATCTCTTCCAGATCTTCTTCAGGCTCAAAATCAGGGACGGGATATGAAACCTCAGGCTCTGTCTCCGTGAGCGGAGGTGAGGCTTCGCGCCTATAGCCGGGGGAGTGACCGGCTAGACACTTGGAGCGGCTTTTATGGGCTGGAGGAGATGGTTCCCGCCTGGAGCTGCCGAAACGTCTGGCCTGATGCTCACGAAGGCGGTTATCCACACGGATGGCTAGCCTATAGAATTCCTCCAGATCCTGAGGAGGATCACGTATGGCTAGCTCATCCTTCAGCTGCTCTGAGAGCCCTTGTGTATACACAGCCATAAGGGCTGCGTCATTCCACCCCGAGCTGGCGGCCCGGGTACGAAACTCGACTGTGTAGTCAGCTACGGATCGTCCCTCTTGACGAATAGAAAGGAGGGGCGACACTACACTACTCGCCGTATGCGGATGGTGAAAAGTGGCCCTAAGTGCCTCAACGAAGGCACTTAGGGTGGCGTGTTCAGAGAGGAGGTGCTGCCACACTACAGTAGCCCACTCTAGTGCTCTGCCTGTGAGTAGAGACACCATAAATGCAACCTTCGACCGTTCTGATGGAAATTGGGAAGGTTGCAGCTTGAATATGAGTGAGCACTGCAGGATGAAGGCATTACACCTCTCTGACTCGCCCGCATACGGCTGTGGTGAAGGTAGTCGAGTTTCGGCCACCAGGTGGGGAAGTTGAGCCACTGATCCGGGGGCGTGAGTCGATTCCAGATGGAAACCCGGAAGTGGCGCGTGCCTTGAGCTGCCCAAAAATTAACTCGAGGCGCTTATTAATCCCACGCATCTCTGAAATTAAAGCGTTTAGGGCTTCCTCATGCTTACCAAGCACTCTTGCTTGACCCTCAACTATCTCCTGCACCCTCTCCAAGCCCGCAGGCTCTTCTGGTGGTTCAATCATTCTGTTACGTGGCGCGGTATGGAGAGCCACACCACGAGATGTTTTAATAGTTATAAGAGCCCTGATACTGTGAGAGTGCTTATGATACGCACTGGAAGACCTCCCCGTTTGGAGATGGCGTGGGATTATTAATTAAGAGAACTCAAAAGGAAATAAAATGAAAACTAATAACACAAAATAAACAGAGCTCCGCCGTCTACGTAAGAACGGACGGGTTCTGGAAAACAAAACAAAAACTATATCCTCTTGGGGCGTTTGCCCTTACCGAGGATTTATGGGAGAGAGAGAGGGGTTGTGTTTTTATCTACACTTTATACTTCACCTGAGAGCGCACGCTACACGGCTGCGTGACGCTCTCACTCTCTCTCTCGCTGGCGTCTTAAGGAGGCAGAGGCTGGGGCTTTGTTTCTTTGCGTGCTTTCTTTTCCTTTTCTTTTCTTTGTCTTTGTCTTGGCACTAATACCTTACCGGTGCTACCTAAATGATCGCACAAAGTGCGGAGGTATCAGGACCCTTATATAGACATGCTGCCAGGTGCGGCCTATCCAAGCTGATTGCAGAGTTGCCTGGCAACCGTGTGTCTATAAATGGCCGCGCCTTTGCCTCTTTAGGACGATCCAAACAGTGCAAAGCATTTTTGCGCGGCTCTGCCCCTCGTGAGACCCGCATCGTTACACATACTCTTTAAGATCATTTGCCCAGACAGTTTTAATGGATAAGTGCTATAAGTATAAATGCTCAAGCAGAAACTAATAAATAACTGAAGCAGATGACGGAGAATTCTCAGAAGAAAGCATTAATTCGCGTAAAGGGTGTATAGATAAATGAGAATCCCAGGTTACCCCATATGCTGAAAGGGCCGATCTAATATGCAAATGCAATAAAAGAGGTACCTTGAAAATTATATTGAGTTTTAATAATCTGAAAGGACTTTAGATTATCATCATACATAGATATCCTCCAAAATGGTAAATTTATTTTTAGTCCATTGTGGACAATAAAATGGAATATTGCCTGGCAACAAATTATTGTTGTTGAAAATAGGTGTATGCTTATGCCAGGTTGCATTTTGTTGTAAACGCCTTTCAACATTATCCATGTGAAAAGAAGATGGGCTACAATGCAATGATTTGCGCATCTGTGCCCAGTAGAAAATGAACGAATCACTCTCTGAGACTACTTGTTCTTCTGAGTCACGTTAAAGATTCATCCGAAAAGAACGAATCATTCATGAATGACCCATCACTAACACACACACACACACACAGACACACACAAACACCAAAGAAACACTCCTCTGTCACAATTCTTTTCAAAGGTAAAGTGCAGGTTCATTTGTTTGTTTGTTTTACTTTACAACAGTGATTCCGTTAGTATGTGCTCACGCGAGTGTCATTAGCGATGTTCCTTGATAATTTTTCCAATAAAACAGTCTTTCCGTTAATGTGTGTGTGTATGTGTGGATGGGTGTGTGAAATTCACATAAGAGAGGAGAAAGGTTTACTGTGTAAGATGAGAAGGAGGGGCTGATTCCTCCTCTCCTTTTACTTTAGATTCACACACACACACACACACACACACACACACACACACACACACACACCCACATACAGCGCCTGTGTGCATAAACGGAAACACTTATCTGTCAGGATTTATTTTTACTTTTTAAAGGTATAGTGCAGGTTAATTTGTTTTATTCTTACTATATTTTGTATTAGTTATTTTTATGTATTTATTTTTTTGGGCTGTGGAATGAATATTTTGATATTATGGGAAAATTTTCTTTGATTTACGAGTGTTTTGTAATACAAGTCCACTTCCAGAACAAATTATGCTTGTAATCCAAGGTTCCACTGTGTATATAGGGTGATTACTTTAGGCATTGTATATAAAGAGAAGAATATATAGAAGTTGTTACAGAGTAGATTATTTTTAAATGCATTATACCAAAGAGAAAGCCCTCATTAGATAAAACAACTTTATTCAGAGACCATTGATTAGTGATAGTTAGACTGTGATAAACAATGTGAAGCTTGAAAGAGTAGAGTAGAAGAGAAGAGAAGAGAAAGAAGCAGGTTTTGATTGCAGATGTACACCATGTTTAAGAAAATAGCCAGACTATAATTTAAACTTTGTTGCAGGTGACTAAAGATGATTGCTGTGGAGCCTGTGGGTTGTAGAATGCAGGATTGTACATCAGCTGTGGATTCATCGGCTGTGGATTCATCGGCTGTGGATTCATCTGCTGTGGATTTATCGGCTGTAAATACATTGGCTGTGAATACATAACCTGTAAGGAAAAGGTTTTGTAAAACACCATCAGAACACTTCAAACTTCGTTTAAACACCCTTTACATAATCATGGTTGATTACTTAAGGCATTTAGACTGCACTTTATCTTATTCAAAAAAGGTTAATGAATATGCTTCAGCCAGTATTTTGGGTAACGTTTACTTTTTTTGAGTTATTAAAATAACACTTTTTAAAGTTGAAAGAAAAAAGAAACTACAGGTGAACTTGACAATGACACACCGCATGCAAACATGTTGGAAAAGAACTACACAACCACACTTGTAGACAATTAAATCAAAGTATTTAACAGACATGGCAGCTCACCAAATACTGTATATACAGTATCACCCTTTAAGACACAGTGTGATGGTGCTTGGGGTGATGTGCCTGCATCGAGCCTGAGGAATGGGCCAGGAGTTCCAGGTGCAGCAGTGTTCAGGGTGAGGAGGAACCCCCGACCAAGTGTCAACGGGGGTTCTGTAAGTCTTGTGGAAGCCAACAGTAGTACTATTAGCCTTATAGAAGGCCATAGTAGTTGTGTTAGCCACATGGAAGGCATATTATATCTGAGAACCCTGTCGGTTCTGAAGGCCGTTCTGCTCTGAGAACCCTGCTGAGGGCCCAGTCTGCTCTGAGAACCCTGCTGAGGGTTCAGTCAGCTCTGAGGTACCTGAGCCATGCCCTGCACCACCTGAACCATTATTGAGCTTGCTCCACCTGATGGGTTCAAGGCTCTCATTTGTGCCCCGCCTCCCAGGTTCGAGGATCTCATCTGTGCCTTGCCTCTTGGGATTGAGGATTTCATTTGTCCTATGTTTTCCAGGCTTGAAGACTTCGTTTCTACCCTGCTTCCTGGTTTGGGAGACTTCCTGCATGCTCTTCTGCCCAGGCTTGAGGACTTGAGGACTCTGTTTACACTCTGCCTACCATTTGGTGTACATGCTCCGCCAATTATAGGTAGTGATATAGCATATATTCTGTTGTCTGAGAGGGCCAAGCCCGACGAAGGACTTTGGGGTCTGTCCTGGACCTCCGGACACTCCAGAATAGTGCCTTTTGGTGGGGGGTTTATATCAGGATTAACATCTAGAGTGCATTGCATCCAGTCTATATTTTCAGGATGGACTTGAACTCCCAGAGTGCACCTTGGTCACATGCCGAATGCACTTACTTAAACTTTGTTTGACAAATTTATGCTTGACCTAATTATAAATACTCTTGAGTTCAGTTTATTTATAGATATACATATATACACTACACTTGGACAGAAAAAAATGCTTTACGCATGTAAAGCAAAGAGCACTCACACACACTTGGTAACAATGTTATAATAAACAGTACACGCACGCATGTTGACTAAATGAGTGACACACATACACTGAGACTGAGCATGGGAGATGATTACCCATAATCCCACAGCGCACGAGAGAGAAGAGCCATTGGCTCAGTTGTGATCACACAATACTCGGCAGACAAAACATGTATGTACAGTACTCGTATGTCAAGACCTCGATCGTTTATCAAGTTGAATTGATTTAAAAATTGTGCTTGTCTTGCAAAATGCTTGCAAGCCAAGTTACTTACAATACAAGCTTGCACTGTATATGTATATTATATGCATATTGTAATGCTGTAATAATAAATATTACTCACTGTGGTCTCAGTGCAGCAGGTGGCTTTACAAGCAAAAACAGAAGTGCAGATAGAGATGATAAACTCAAGAAGAGAGAAAACAAACAGCACTCCATAGATTCCATTCCACTAGCCCAGACAGTCAGACAGACATACAGACAGTGAGACAATTAAATTTAAAGGTATGTAAGTATGCATGTATATAAGTACGTAGATTTACATTTAATGGGGATTGAGGATAATAATAATAATAATAATAATAATAATAATAATAATAATAATAATAAAAAAGAAGAAGAAGAGGCAGAAAGTGGTTGGAAATTGCATAAAGAGCCGTAAAAATGCCACTGAATACATTCCTTTCCTTTTTTAGTTTATAAACACTTTTAAATATACAGTACAAACAAAATAAAAAGTCAATGGAAATGGAAATGCAAGAGCAAAAAATCATCTAAAGATAGCTACCAATTAGAATTTAACATTGTGTCATCAGTGAAATACGTACCAGATGCTCACTGAAATAACCACAATAGTAGTTGCTGTCATAGTAATAGTGGCGACACCACGGCCTGAATATTGACCCATATATCATGTCCGCTACAAACAGAATGAGAGCAATAGCTGCAGCCACAGCGCTGAACACATTCATTCCCAGTGCAGCTTTCACCTAACAAAAGAGGAAATATGAAACAGTAACATATAACAGGATACACACTTTTTTTCATTAAACTTCACATTATAGCAGAGATCTTCTAAACTCTGCATTCTGATTGGCCAGGAGATGTTAATTAATTATAACAGAAATATCACACTCAATCTCATGCCGCTGTACTGAATATCAGCACAGTTGTAATATGGTCATAAAGGCTCTTTAAACATTATTACATCTCGTAGTGATAATAGGTGATAGTAGTTATCTTCCTTATATTTTTACTTATATTACTTAATAATTCTTACTAGTACTACAGTATGTTGCCAAAAGGTGAGGAGAATCAACCATGGAGGTGGAGCACAGTCCTGAGAAACTTATGAGATTTATTTCATATTTTTTCACGTATTTTGCTTTAGAATATCAGTTACCTAACACTAGGTACCCAATCGGAATGGTTAATACCGTCGCGCTCACCGCCATGTTAAAACATCAGCGGCCAAAATAAATCAGTTGCATTCAAAGTCATTCGTGAAATGACCGCCAGGTGGCGCTAAGTGACATTTTATGTCAATTAACAATGTAAATTGTTAAAAGCGCTATACAAATAAAATTGAATTGAATTGAATTGAATTGAATTTTCACTCGCCGCAGTTTTAAAAGACTATTTAGTCATAAAAAAATGTTGTATCGAAGAAACACAATAGTGATGGTAATTTACACAACAGTACTTTACACAACAAACATGAAAAATCTGAACCAGGGCTATTGATATTTACTGTACACTAATGAGTAAAAAAACATTGGTTAAATGTTTTTTAGATCAAGTTCACTAGTTGACAATTTTATTTGTACAAAGTATAAATGGTTATATAACGTATCTCTGTATCTGTTTATTGTTATTTAATTTCTGGGTTATTTCGGGTACTTTAAACACATTGTTGTGTCGCTCATGTTGGGTCATATCAGATGTAGTGGGTCATTTACAAATGAACACCTGGTTGGGTTATTTTGACCCAACAACTGGTTTATTCATTATTCTCTCATTTCTCCTAATGGCAGCCTGCAAAATGTTCAAAATATTACTGTTATTGTGTCACAGATGTAGTTTTAAGAGTTGTTTAGGCAAGAATGCGTGTGTATACAGCTCAAAACACCCATCGGTTATTAAAAATAGCATCTATTTAGAAAAAATATCTCAACGATTTCGGAGATTTGAGCTTCAGGAAACCTCCTGGCGTTCTGCGCATACTACCGGGCCAACGCAGCCGCATGTCGGAAAGAATTTATAAACGTTTTCTAAACGTTTGCTATTGTTTATTACTTATAATATTTGTTAATTTAATTTAAATGAGGCTTGGGCTCGGGATTTTGATTCGGCATCATGATCCTTCTCTTTAATTCCCTACGTAGTCTAATCAGCGCTCAACCGCACGCATAAAGTTTCCAGAAGTAGACTAATGATTATGAATGCGTCGGGAAAAACAGCAAGCAGACTGACTCTGACCATTTAAAAATTTCATTGATAAATTTGTGATGTCTTTGGTTTCGGCTGTAGTGATGAAGGTGATCTTGTCATCTCGTCGTTTCCGCAGCAGTGAATGCGCCTATAATTCACTTTTCGAATTTCAGATTATATCGTCTAAAATTAGATGTCTAAAAGTGTTTCCCATTAGTTTATATAAAAGCAGATATTTCGCTTTCTATAAGTACATATTTTTCACGTCTGTGAGGCGAGTATACACAGAGTTTCGGTTCATTTTCTGACTTGCTCAAGTTCACCGAAAAGAATACAGAACAGCGCTGTTTGCTTTCATTATTTTACAAAATCATAACGTTTTTGCGCAATTGTGAGTGCACTTAAATAAAAGTGGAGTCTTATAAAGGCTATGTAGTCTTATATATTTTTATTATATCATTTTTGAACATTAATCTGGCAAACTTTTTCTGGCTATATGCTAGTGTTACATGATATAATCTAAAGGATAGATATAAAGGTAGACATTTGATTTGCTTAAATTCGATGCAAATAAGAAACGCCTATATTTAATTTAAATTCTAAATCTGTACTGTAATTTTAGTACTGTGAGTGTAAATTCATTTAATGTTTCATTTGTATTTCATCAGGATTTTCCCAGCTGTGGCACAGCGCAACGGGAGTCATTATTTACAGTATTATTAAAGAAAATTATGATGATCATAACAGCCTACTGCATTTCATTCTTATAATAACGCAAAAACACAAGCAGGTCTGAATGACCGACATCTGCTGACGCAATAGAACGTCCTGACAATGTTTTAATGTTATGGTCATTTATTTCAGTTAGTAAATTTACTACAGATTTAAAGAACACAATATATAAGATGACACAAAACCCTACACGTGTAGCTTTTCTAATTACACATGATAAAATCTAAAGGCTCACTGTGTTAACGTTTATTTCGCTTAAATTCGACCCTAAAAATATTTAATTTAATTTGAATTCTACATTTGTACTGTAATTTTAGTACTGTGATTATGAATTCGTTTAACTACAATGTTTCAATTGATTTTATCTGCTACTATGTGCAGCTCTAAAGGAGCTGCGGCTCATTAATCCTTGAGAGAATGAACTAAGGCCTGAGGCGGCGGTCTATAGCGCCACTCAGCGGTAAAAGCCAGCAAATGCATAAACCCAAATGCTGCCGCTGTGAGGCGTGGCGGTAAAACCAACATTCCCGATTGAGTACCTACTGTACCAGTTCAGGGTTAAGTCCCAATAGTGTTAAATGAAAAGCTAGTGCACTATGTGTACAATCCCTTGTTCCACACACCATGATCAGGGGTTAGAGAGGAATTTTTTCTGGAATTTGGGATTGAGCCTTGTGTAAGAAGCTAGTTGGTAGCTCATATTAGTCATAACAGAACCATACAGACGGTTCAAAGGTGATTCAGAACATCTTAGAAGCCATTGCTAAGGGCAAGTGTTGTGAACGATGACAAATTGTTAGCAGATGTGGTTTCTTGCTAAAAGTCCTTCTATGACTAGTTTTTAAATGTAGGATTTGGGAGGCAGATGCTCTTTCCTCTTTTCAATACTGCAGACTGTACAGACCTACTTTCTACAGACACTATAGACCTACTGGTAGATGGAACGAGTTAGATAGTGGGTAACACCTGACAAGGTGTTTTCTGTAAGGAAGTGAATTGTAAGTAACTTAAAGTTTTCAGACATTTTTAGGTCAGAGTATTTTTCACATTTGTGTTTCTTCGTAAGATGACCAGCCAAAAAGAGATAAAAGAAACTGCTTGGGCAACAACTTGTTTACAGCTACTACAATAAGAGAGAACTTTAATGTAATGAAAGCAAATGTGAGAGAGTACGTTGTGTCTTTGTTTTAATTAATCAGTAGCAAATGTCTGAAATATGAAAGAAATAAAGCAATTCAGAAATTTTTTAAAATGAAATAATTCATTTAATTAATGAAACTAAAAATGAAACTGATTCAGTTTTTTTTAATTCTACTGTGCCTCCTTTTTGTAATTTTATAAGTACAGTAAATCGCTGTACTTTATGTAAGACAGTGTTCAGTAAGTGGTTTACCATTTCTTGATGGTACACCATAAGGGATAGTGCTCATTGCGTTTTCTTTTTTTTTTTTGCAGGGAAATTTCCTACTGTGTACACAGACATGCAAGAACTAATCACACCCCAAAAGTTTATTTATTCTATTATTATTATTATTATTATTATTATTATTGTTATTATTTGATTGAGTAATGCTTAACAATTTAAGTATTCCAGTTTAGAAACTAAGAATTGTTATACAAATAATCATTAGTGACTGGATATTTTACTTCATCCGACTGCATTAAAACAAAAACAATGTTGTTAAAATTTTAATGAAAAATGGCTAAACAGCAGAAAGACGAACTGGAAATTATAAGTCCATGTTTACATACCACACAGGAATTAGAGTTGTTCGCTGCAGCAACTGACAGAGCGCCAGAAGATATAAACTGTTTACAACAAAAGCAACAAAAGTGTTTATCAAATGCTAACAAATAAGCAATATTATAAATAGGGTTTTAAAGTCACTTGCATAATATTCTTTAGATTTACAATCAGGGATCAGGTGTATACATTATTATTATTATTATTATTATTATTAGTAGTAGTAGTAGTAGTAGTAGTAGTAGTAGTAGTAGTATTATAAAAATAATAATACTACAAAAAAAAAAAAAAAAGTTCAGGGTAAAGAGGACATCAATCACAGAATCAGTTCTCATCATAATGATAATGCCATCATGCTTCAATATTATGGGCTATGATTTGTAGAAGTTAATGTGGAAATGTAACATATGATAAGTGATCCCAACAGAGTGATTCCACTGATGATCCCTGGCGAACGACTGGATGTGGTTAAAACGATACCAAACAAAAAAGTCCAAACGCCAATCATGATCTGTACTGTCTGTGGAAAAATAAATAAATAAATACGAACAGATTTATTTACAGGTAAAATATATTATTTTATTTAAGCACTACCATAAACACATTTTGGAATAAATGTATCTTATCCCTAATGCTTTGGGCTCGCCTTTCATAAAAACTGTGAGTTGGGAGAGTTGGTAATTAGGTGGAGCTGTTACAGGGTTCATGATGAGGAAGAGGAGTTGGATCTCTAGAAACAGACATAAGAATTTTAAGAAGTGTTTTCAAAGCTGTAATGTGCAGTGTATGAGAATACATACAATTAGTAACATATATATTCATCCATTTATTTAGTTAGTTTTTTTCCCCTTCTTTTACCAAACCATATCTTAAATCTGTGGGCTTGGTTTGTTTCAAGCAAATTCCAACTTGAACATAAAGATTTTCTATTAAGCAGTGTAACTTAATGTAAATGTAGTTTATTTGACCTGAACATAACATGAATATACAGTATGTGTAGAAAATGTATGATAATAATAAAAAAAAAAAAGAGAGATTTTTACCTGATGAAACACGTTGCTTGTTTTATGCTGTTTGGCTGCATTTGAAGCAGTGGCTGTGTCAAGTTTTCTCTTTCTTTTACCTGCTCAAACATGTGTTTGTGGCTAACTGCTCTCATTTTGGATAGACATGAGCCAGCCTATGACCTTTAATGTTGTCACAAATTCCGGCTCAACGCAACCTTTACTCTTACAAATGCACATCAACAAATCTTTCTGTTCATTTTAAACATTTCATATGGCTATAGGGTAACTTCCTAAGTAGGCAAAGTTAGAGGTTAACAATTTTCTTGAATTTCTCCCAAAAAAACATGATATTTTATCTGATAAAAAATGATGGTGTTTGATTTGTAGATAAAATGTTTCTGTGGTCATTTGGCTTTTTCTATCTACGCACACCAGCAGCTACTTGTGGTCTTCCTGCAAAAAAATCTGATGAAATTTTATATTTATTAAATTAAGGAATTTTAGTGAATTTTGTGAATTTCGCTAGAATTTAAGCTTATTTGTTGAAAACAACCATTTCAGTTTATCTGCAGCATTCACATGTCATGGTACAAAACAAAAAATATATTACACTGAAGTGACTTGAGACATAAAAGATGCCCATTTTTGATTAAAAGAACATCACTTTTAAATCTATTAGAAAACAATAGGTTGAAGGAGTGAACTTTTGATTTTGTTGTACATGAAACACACAGTCAGAATAAACCTGTTTTAGAACTATCAGTTTAGGGCTAAGAGCAAAATAAATAAAAAAAGCAAATAATTAAAGCTTTCATATGTCAAGCTTTCTTTAGAACATTGATCAGGTACGTAGTGGTTTGTGGCATCCTGGCGCTGCATCTTGAGCAGTGCTTGTGGAACAATGTGGTTTTTCAGCTGAAGTTTCACTCTGTTTAAAGAGCATCATTATAAAAAGTCAAAGGGGACAAATAAAAAGCAGGCTTCCTGCTTTAGTGCCTTTTAGATAATCTTTTATTAAACTGTTTATTGCATATATTCTTTTCTAGATCAAGTAAAAACAACAATGTTCCTCTGTCCATTGTGTGAGGAGAATTCCAGCACTTGACTAACAGTTTTTTTTTTTTTTTTTCGGTAATAGCAGCTAATAGTAAACTTCTTTCTTTGATTCCATTCAAGAAAAACTGACATGGAGTCAAACCTGTATTAATCCCTAACAAATATGATTAAGTCCTGTGAAAGTTGAGTCCAGAATAGTGAGAGAGAGGTACACTCCCCCCCCCCCCCAAAAAAAAAAAAAAAAAAAACATTAGAAATGTTTTTGAGAACAAAGATTACTTTTGGAGAAGAGGACAAATTCATATAAACCCATCAAGCAGACCCTATATAACAATTTCCATTTCATGATTAGGGTTTTTGGAAGACAATTTAAACATGCCCCACACTTGATCCCAAAATAGACCATGCCCACCCTCATTAAGATCATTTGCCCAGACAGTTTTAATGGATAAGGGTTAGTATAAATGCAGAAACTGATAAATAACTGAAGCAGATGAGGGAGAATTCTCAGAAGAAAGGATTAATTTGCGTAAAGAGTGTATAGATAAATGAGAATCCAAGGGTACCCCATAATCCCAAACGGCCAATCTAATAGGAAAATACAATAAAAGAGGTACCTGGAAGATTATATTGAGTTTTAATACTCTGGAAGGACTTTAGACTATTATCATCATATGTAGATATCCTCCAAAATGGCAACTTTATTTTTAGTGCATTGTCGGCAATAAAATGGAATATTGCCTGACAACAAATTATTGTTGTTGAAAATAGGTGTATGCTTATTGTCATACACACTCGCAAAGCGACCGGCACTAGGACCCGGAAGTAGTACGGTCGCGAACCAGGAAGTATAAAAGGAG
>JAQMYJ010000037.1:35838652-35855126 GCA_030014305.1 Clarias laeviceps
TGGATGTATGCAAAGACATGATTGCACATTTCCCAGTAAAGACGAAGAGAGGACGCTGCAGACACTGCAATAATGGAAATTCTGCTCACAACTAGGCCCAATGTTGCAATATTACAACATTTCCCTAAAAACTTACTAAAATGTAAAAATTGCGAAAAATCTTTAATTCCTTCATCAGAGGCCTCCTAAAACAATATCTGAGAGGTCAAAAATTTTTTACTCATGTTTTTCTATATTTGGGTTTTACAGGGTTAAACACATTTTAGGATCAAAAAAGTAAAAGAAAAAAATCTGTTAAGCAGTGTAACTAGCAGGTAAATATACTTTATTCCATATTAACATAAGTACATAAATCTATGTGTAGCAAATATATTAGATAAATTAAATAAATAGATATTTTTACCTGATGAAACACGTTGCTTGTTTTATTCTGCCTGGCTGCATTTGAATCAGTGGAGGTTTCAAGTCTTCTCTTTTTTACCTGCTCAAGCACGTGTTTGTGGCTAATTGCTCTCATTTTGGTTGGACATGAGACAGCCTATGATCTCAAAGATGATCAGATGACGTTTTATCTTTATTTAATTATGCAATTTTGTCAATTTCTTTAGAATTTAAGCTTTTTTATTCAAGACAAGCATTTCAGTTTATCTCTAGCATGGTACAAGACAAAAAAGGGACTCAAGACATAAAAGATGCTACAAGAACATCACTTTTAAATCTATCAGATAACAATAGGTTGAGGGAGTGAACTTTTAAGTTTGTTGTTCATGGAACTCACAGACAGAATGTCCCAGAAATATCAGTTTAGGTCTAAGAGAAAAAGAAAACAAAAAGCAAATAATTAAAGCTGAAATATTTTTCAGCTTTCTTCAGAACAACGATCAGGTAGTGGTCTGTGGTTTCCTGCAGCTTCAGCAGTGCTTGTGAAACCAATGTTGTTTTTCAGCTGGAGTTTCAAGATCATCATTATAATAAGTCAAAGGGAAAAATGACGTCCTGCTTCAATGTTGGTCAGATAATCTTAGGTTAACAGATGTTTGCCTTTACTGATTGCTTTAGTGGAAATATATATTGTTTTCTTTAGATAATTAAAAGCAGCATTTTGAGAAAAAGACAGTGTGTACAGCGTTACTCTGGAAAGTGTACTGTGCATATACAGTACACTCTTTAGGATAGTTAGGATTTGTTTATTTGCTCTTGTTCATGCTCTGGGAGAGAACTCTGCTATTTTCTGATCTTGAACTTATGTCAGAATAAATAAATTAAAACTGGAAAATAAAGAACCCATAGTGCTGAATTGTCTTTACATAATAATAATAATAATAAATAATAATAATAATAATTGTAATTTTTTAAAAGTAATAATCTTACTGTTATCACCCTGAAGTTGATATTTTTTCCTTACAACAGCATGCCCTGAACAGGTGCTGCTAATCATCAGCCATTGCTTAATTGACCATTAGCAGATGTGCAGACTTTCATAAAAATTTGAGCAGTTTGCTGGTCTTGAGCACTGAGGTGTGTGTTAACACAATGCCAAAAGGGAAATACATAACCATTGTCATAGAGAAGCAATTGTTTTTGCACATCAATCTCGAAAAGGGTTATGAATCAATTTCCCAACAATTTGAAGTTTAATGTTCTACTGTGAGAAAAATTATTCACAAGTGGAAAGCATTAAAACAGTTGCAAATCTTCCTAGGAGTGCATGTCCCAGCACATTCACCCCAAAGTCAGACCATGCAATTCTCAGAGGAAAACAACAACAACAAAAAAACAAAGTGCTACATCTTAGACCCTACAGGCCTCACTGAGCATGTTCAATACTAAAGTCTATGACATCACAATTAGAAGAAGACTGAACAATATGGTTTGTTTGCAAGGGTTGCCAGAAAAAAAGCTTATTCTGTCTTAAAATAACATGGAAGCATGAATGAGGTTTGCAAAACATCTGAACAAACCACAAGGCTATGGACAGATCAAAGCAATATGAAGTTGCTGTCTGCTCCAGGGGTGTCATATAATGTCTGACCATGCACTCTGACCCCAGCTTAACAAAAAAAAAAAAGAAAAAAAAAGGCTGGGATATGTGAAGAAAAAGGATTTCACTATGCAGTAATGTATATGTGATGAATTTATTTATTTTGGTCTCAATTGCTTGTGTTTGTTTTGTTCCCTGTTTATGTTGTTTTCTTGGAGAAACTACAATCACAGAGCTGACCAGCGACAACAAAGGTTATTTAGAGGATATTGTTACATTCCTGTGACATTCCTGTGTTAAATGGCCGTGACGTAACCTTCCTTGCAGCCTTTTCATCTTTGGCGGCAGGGTTGCCATAATCCGGCTCCATTTATGCGAGAAACTTGAAGAGCCGCCGGAGCTCCGGCTCACCTCTTTGAAGTCCCTGGGATGCGTTCCATTGCACCGTTAACTTGCCGCTCTTCCTTGTTGTTGCACTCACACCCCATAGTGTGCGTCTCCAAGCAGACAGACAGACCGACAGCCAGACCATGAGCAATAGTCTCCGCTTTGTTTTATAACCCGGGGTGGGGGCGTGGGGTGATGGGGGTAAAAGCCCGGGCCCATTACCTCATCTTATTATACACCTGCAGATAGGGGAGGCCGTCTATCTAGTGAGCCAGGAGTGAGCAAGGAGCGATATTGATTTGGGCGCACGCCCATCACAGGTTTCTTTAAGATACATATATATCTAACCTATGTGCATGGGTGACACCATGAAGCACGGACACGAGGCGAGGTCTTACGGGAAAAAGGGTAATTTATTTAGGAAAATGGGAAAGGAAATGGTCAAAGGAGGGAGGACGGAAAGAAAGGGAAGTGAAGAATGTGCACGTGCAGCTCTGGTGAGCAGTGCTCCGCGGGCACAGGCTGGTGAGCGGTGGACAGCGGACAGAGTGGCAGCGTGGGCCCGCATGGACAGCAGCTCCTGACACTGTGAATGTGAAAGCCTCAAAAAGGTACTGTAATTGCAAATAAAGCTGGATGTTGCCAAAGTGCTGTATCAAAGCACATTAATAGAAAGTTATGTGGAAGGGGAAAAGTGTGGAAGAAAAAGGTGCACAAGCAGCAGGTTGACCGCAGCCTGGAGAGGATTGTCAGGAAAAGGCCATTCAAATGCTTTTGGACTTTCACAAGGAGTGGACTGAGGCTTGAGTCAGTGCTCCAAGAGCCACCACACATAGACGGATCCTGAACATGGGCTTCAAATGTCATATTCCTCTTGTCCTGAACACCTTTTTAAGTCCAGGGTCCATCTACCAGGAGATTTTGGAGCACTTCATGCTTCCTTCCGCAGACGAGCTTTATGGGGATGCTGTCTTCATTTTCCAGCAGTACTTGCCACATGCCTATACTGCCAAAGGCACCAAAACCTGGTTTAATGACCGTGGGATTACTGTGCTTGATTAGCCAGCAAACTCGCCTGACCTGAACCCCATTGAGAGTCTATGGTACATTGCAAAGAGAAAGATGAGAGACATGAGATCGAGCAATGCAGAAAAGCTGAAGGCCACTATTGAAGCATCCTGGTCTTCCATAAAACCTCAGCAGTGCCACAGGCTGATAGCTTCCATGCCACGCCGGATTGAGGCAGTAGTTGCTCAAACCAAGTACTGCGTATATATGCATACTTATACTTTTCAATACTTATACTTTTTGCAATTAGCTCTCTAACCCTCTATGGTATGGTGTTGCTCTCAGGCAACAAACCACTATTTTGACCCCCACACTGCCCCTTTTATTATTTTTTTAAGTAAAACATTACACTAAAAGAGTGATGATAAGTCTGCGACCAAAGAAATTTAAAGTGGGTGTGACCTTTTGCCTCGGGGTAAAACAGTCCTTTTTGGGACCATAGCCGGCTTGGATACACTGTTAGCAGAAAGTGAAATAAATGATACTTTTTTAACATGTTTAAATAAAAAAGTAACTTGTATAAAAATATTTGTGATGTGCATAAACATGTGAAGAAGCACATTTGATTGGGTAAAGAGGCTTTTTCTCTTTTTACTGTACAGTATATAAAGTAGTAGTTTTTTATTCGTTGCCTCAGGGCAACATTATGCAGTAAGACCACTTTTGTTTGAACAATAACATGCATGGATGTATATGTGCAGGGATGCTGTTCATACATTATATATATATACTGTACATTATGTACATATTATGTATTTGCGCAGGTAGTTCTATCACAGGCATGTCAGTGGCGTTCCCCCTGATTTTAATTAAAGGCTGCGTCATCAACAACTTTTATGTCATACTGTGAATGTGTCACAGGTGTTCCACCAAATCAGTAGGCAGCATCGTCTATGGCGAAAATGTGAATCCATGGTGGTCGTTGATTTTGTGTTTGCACAGGCAGTTCCGTCACAGGCAAGGGGAAAATGCTGGCCATGGTTGGAGAAACCAACTTGCATGCTGTAAAGTGGTATTATTTTTGGTATAATGGTTCAGTCATTCTTCCCAGTAATTACCTTCGAACACACTTCCAGCCACTGAGGATGATAGGTTGGATCTGCTGGACTTTCTCATTGCACTGGTCAGGCCAAAGAAGTGGTACTACTGGCTGATGTTTCACTTTATCGACAAGAACATCATGACTGCTTGACTGGTCTACAAGAGAGATTGCAGCAGCATTGGGATGAATAAATGAAAGAACAGATGAGGCTTTATACTTTCAAGTTGTATATCGCAGAAATCTTGTGCAAAAGTGTCAAAAATCTGGCAAGAGAGGTTTGTCCCAGTTCCACAACTGCTGGGGGGGTATAAATAAAAGGGGAGAAAGGACCCATCACACCCATTTCGGTTCTTAAAAGGGAAATGCAAGGTAGATGCAAGGAACACCTAAAGCCAAGTGCCAAAAAATGTGACGTCCACCTCTGTTTCACATCCACCAGCAACTGTTTCCTGAGGTTCCATACAGAATAATACAGACTGTGCATTGTAAAAAAAAGAGAAAAAAACTATTCAACCAGTACCCCAGAGGAACACATTCAGAAGCACAAACACACACCTCAGCTAATCTCTAAGCCACTGATCGATGAACCATTTGTGGCTGATGTTTAAATTGTTGTAGCCATCATTGTGCTTGTTGTTGATCTGAGGGATATATCTCAAAATCAACCATCATGCACTAATTCAAATGACCCGGAATGTTATGTGTTTAACCTGTTTGTATCTTATTGCTGTCACATACTGTATGTGATAATTTGTTTGTTACTCCAATTACCCTTTCACATTTTATTATTGTAATTATTATAACTTTTGAATTTCTTGCGATAAACTCAGTTGCAACTTCAAAGGCCAAAACAGTGTCCCCTAAATTACATCAGAAAAAGACAAATAATAATACTGTAGGTGGTGTAGTGGTGTAGTGGTTAGCACTGTCGCCTTGCACCTCCGGGGTCTGGGTTCGATTCCCCGGCCAAGTTCGATCCCCGGTTCTCTTCTCTTCTCTTCTCTCCGTGTTTGGTGGGTTTCCTCTGGGTTCTCCGGTTTCCTCCCATAATCCAAAGATATGAAGTTTAGGCTAATTGGCGTTCCCAAATTGCCCGTAGTGTGTGAGTATGTGTGTGTGCCCTGCGATGGATTGGCACCCTGTCCAGGGTGTACCCCGCCTCGTGGCCTAAGTCTCCTGGTCCCCGCAACACTGAATACAGGATAAAGTGATATAGAAGATAAGAGTGAGTGATAATAATACTGTACATCTGTCAAGAACTTCTGTAGTCCAACTAGGGGCCGTGCAGGCCAATAGTGACTATTAGAGGAAACCCTCTAAGTACAGGGAGAACATGCAAACTCCATGCACACAGACCTGATGTGGGAATCGAACACAGGACCTGGAGGTGGAGGGCAACAATGCTAACCATTATGCCACTAAGCATTTTTTTTTTTTTAAGCAGCACCACATTCAAACATTGTAAAATAAACAGGACATCTATACTAATCGGGGAAGCCAAAAGCCATGGTTAGTCTAACCTCATATTTTGAAACTGTACTGTAAAGCAATAATACAGTAACCATTTACATACAGTAGCAATTTTTTAAAACAAAATAATGTAGTTATATTTTATAACATTTTAATTTCATATTTCATAACATTTTATTTTTGTGGTTATTTTTTACTTTTATTTTATTATAATTTTTAACAAAAAATTTTAACCAGTTATTTTTTTTAACAAATTGTGCTTGACAAAAATTACATATATAGGAATAAATGCTGAGTACCAAATAAACCCTTTTTTCTTTTTGTATGAGGATGTTATATTGTACTTTTTCATCTGTGACTGGGATAATGGATGATCCACTTGAATCACTTACAGTACATATCAGGTTTTATTGCATGAGGAGGAAAGGAAAATCATGCAATTATTACTAACAGACAGCAGATGGCAACATTACCTTTATGGCAACATTACTTAAAATTACTTAAAATTCTACACAGTGCTGTAGTTTTGTGATGTAACACAATGCAAAAATGCAGTGAAGTAGAAACTACTGAAATTTGTTGTAGGATGTAGTGGAGTAAAAATAGCTTATAAAACAACTTAAATAAAGTACAGACATGTGAAATATGTTATTAAGTACAGTAACAAATTAAACGTGTTTAGATATCTTCCATCTGGCTCTAAACATAGACAACATAAGCACAGTGTAAACTGTATATCACTGGTTTACATTAATGCCCTTGTTGTCAGTTCTATAGTAACAGCTAAAATCCACAGGGTCTTTTAAGTTCGATGTTCCATATAAAAATGTTTATATAGATTTATGTAAGGAGGTGTTTATTTAATACGTATGGAATCTCCATTTTCACAGCTTAGAACCAAACAGTTTTTCTTTCATCCTCTGGTACAAAAAGTTTTTGTTCCTGCATTTTTTTGTCCTACACATGAGAACCAGAGCTTCATGAAAAGGTATTTTCTACTTTCACTGATGAGTTATTTATTTTTGCATATTTGCCACACTCTTTAAACCTACCTGGACTAATTATGTATGTTAAAGTAATTCCCAGGTCTAAGCCCTGAGTAACAGCTCTAAAAAGTAGATCAGTTCTGGGTTTTCAGATTTTGAAATTTCCCCAGTGATTTTCTGCATCAATGGTATTTAAATCATTTTCAGGAAGTGATTTTTTATTATGGTTCATACTTTCTGTATCATGTTTCAGATGCAGTACAATAAAGTATATGTCTGCAGTCATGTTCTGCATCGACTCTGATACATAAGAGAATGTTATTACATATATTTTGGATGTAGCTGACTGATTTATTTTTATTCATTTGTTTATTAATTTTTCTTTTTTTATTTACTTTTGAAGAATTGATAATCACAGAACTGGCAACAAAAGAAGCACTTAGCATCTCAAATGGGGTTCCAAAGATGCAGCAAAGTGTGTGCGTACCAGTCAGAGTGAGCGGGCTCCCAGTGTGCCATATGTCACAAGTTTGATAGAAAAGAGCGTGAGGGTTTAGCCAAGAGGGACGCTTCTTGCATGTCACTCTAACGAGAGACAGGTATTACTGAGCTCACGAGTACAATTCTCAATTTTAAGAACGTACCAAATTGTATTCAATTTAATTATCTTTTTTTTTTATACACACCCTTCATAAAATGTGGGCTTGAAGGTGGGAGAGGCATAGACGCAGAGGGTATGGACTTGGAGTCTTTTTATTAAACGAAACATGAACAAAAGAAGTTGGCTTTATACAGTAAGTGGAACATGTTTCAAACAAAGCATTCACAAAATAATATCTAAACATACCAAGGACCTAACCAGACTAAACATACCAGGAAACAGAACAGACAAGACTAAACAAACTAAACAGACTTGGGGACTAAACACACAAGGGACCAAGCATACGAGGGATTTGACTAGGCCTACTAGCTATTACGCACACTAGCCGCTAAGCTGAATGGTAGCTAAACAGACTAGTAGCCAAAGAGCCAAGGGACTAACAGACTAGGTATGAAACAAACTAAGAACTAAACAGGTTAGTGGCTAAACAATTTAGTAACTAAACAGACGAGGAGATTAGACAGACAAGGAAACTAGACCGACAAGGAGCTAAGCAAGTTAGTAGTTCAATGGTTAGTAGTTATACAGACTACTGTAAGAACTAAACAGAAGAGACTAATCACACAAGAGGTTAAACATTCAAAAGTCTAATCCTCCTAGAGGCTAAACCCACTAGGGGCTAACTATGCTAGGGGCTAAGCTCACACTTGGAGACACACGGGCAGGGAAACACACAGACAGAAACAGTAACTAAACCTCGGAGACAAACTAACAAAGAGTCACACAGAGACAAACTAACAACATAAACTTAACCAAAACAAATGTAAACTTAACTCAAACAGCTCCATATAACCAATGGCAACTTAAACAGAAACAAAACAAATGCCCACTTTATATGACCATTTATGCTCGACCCATTTATTTTTCCTTCTTTTTACCTTTATAATAACTTCACCAATTGATTAAATCCTTTTCATTAAACCAGTTTCTTTCAAAAAGTTAAACAAAGCTCCAATTATCTGCTCTCCAATTTTAAAGAGATTTTTAAGGTTCAACATGTTTTCCCCAAACTTCTTTAATTCCTCTTTGATTTTCATATTTGACACATTCACTAATCACATGTTCAGCTGATTCCTCTCCTCTTCCACAATCACACATACCTGAAGGGTGCTTTTTCAATAAATACATTAATCTTGTATGTCCTAATCTAAACCTCGAGATAATACTACTTTCTCTTGTACATCGACCTGTAGGTTTCATTTGACCTACTTCTTGCATAATATTGTATAAGTGTCGCCCTTTCTTCCCCTCATCCCATTGTCTCTGCCATGTCTTCATAATATTATTCTTTATTTTTACTTTAACTTCAGCTTTACTTACTGCCACTTCCATAATTCTGTCGAGTTTCAAAGCTTGCTTAGCCAACATATCTGCTGTTTCATTTCCCTCAATCACCCTATGAGCCGGAATCCACAAAAATCTGACCACTGCATTAATATGTTGCAGTCTGTATACCGTTTCATATATTTCGTAAGCAATATCAAGTCTGTTATTAGATGATAAAGACTGAAGAGACAGTAATGATGATAAGCTATCAGTAATTTTGCTATCAATAACCTTGGTAATTTTGTTTTTCTCTACCCACTGTAATACCCTTAAAATAGCTCACATTTCCACAGTAAATACTGTCAGATGATCAGAGGTTCTTTCCTTAACATTTATCTTTAGTTCTGGAATAGTGAATGCAAAACCAGTAAAACCACTCTTAGGATCTTTTGAGCCATCCGTAAATGCAGCTATAAAGGAATTATACATAGACCTTATTCTGTCCTCCACTTTTTCTACCCAGTTTCCTTTTCCATTACGTCTTTTTATTTCTCCTTGAATATAGAAGTCTATAACGAGCGGTGAAAACAGCCAAGGCGGTGTACTTGAATAAGGAACAGTAGGACTGAACTTACTCTCCTGCAATTTCATTTCAATTGCTATTTTTACTAGCTGCCCAAGCAAAGCATTCCACTTTAGCCTTCGCACTTTCCCAACATGGGGTAAGACACTTAACTGTAGGATGCCTTCTTTCATTATGACCTTTTAGATTAGCCCAATAGTTCATCATCAGTTGTTCAAATATTAAACTTAATGGTAGCTCGCCCACCTCAACTTGCAAGGCGCAAGCCGGCGAGGACCTTATGTTTCCACAACAAATTCGCAATGCTTGTTTTTGTATAACTTCCAGTCTCTTTAATGATGTTTTCGACACAGATCTATACACTATACTTCCATATTTGATCACCAGTCTTAATAAAGCCACATATACCCCTCTTAAGGCTCCTTTACTAGAACCCCACTCTGTCCCAGTCAAACACCTCATTATATTTAAAATCTTCTTACACTTTTCCTCTACTCTCCTTACCTGTTCTGACCAAGTTAATTTAGAGTCAAATGTTACCCCTAAAACCCAAAAGGAATTTACCTGCTCAATTTGATTTCCATACAATAGCACTTTAGCATCTTTATCCCTCTTCTGAGTGAAAATCATCTTCTTTGTCGTTTCCACTGAAAATTTACAACCCCATGAAAAGCACCATTCTTCAATCAAACCTACTGCTTTCCTGTATCTTCTCTTGAACTAAAATTAAACTCTTGCCATTTTTCCAAAGGGTAGCGTCATCAGCAAATAATGACTTTCCAATATCATACTTTATTTTACTAAAAACATCATTAATCATAATAGAAAAAAGTAATGGGCTTATCACACTACCCTGACCCAGTTTCCCAGAACAAAGAACTATTTATAAAGAAACTAATAAGCTATCTCGGTTCAGGTGAGCTCCCTCATCACCTGACCGAGATGCCTTCTGGGAAGTCTACGAACAAAAACTACACAAACCACACGAGTGCCCTCTAGGGGTGAACCCTTATACATACTGTGCTAAACCTTTCACTTACAAAAAAAAAGGATGGTTATTTGTTCTCTCCCCAGCAGCAAAATTTAAAATAAAAACAAAGTAGTAAGCTCGAAAATAATTCTGAATTTACATTTAAATATGTTTTTAAGCTGGGAAATTTTAGTACAGTATAAGAACATCTGAACAGAGAAGATCTGAACAGAGCACAAAAGTCTTGTGGTCTTATGGTCTCATTCACTGTCTATACTGCTTAATCCTGTATTCAAGGTCCTATACTCTAGGGCCTGGAGCCTATCCTAGAGTACTTAGGGCATATGGCAGGGTACACCCTAGACAGGCTGCCGATCCTTTACAGGGACACACACACCACGCTCATTCTTTTTGGGAATGGCAGTTAGTATGATCTGCATGTCTTTGGGGCAGAAACTGGAGTAACCAGGTGAAAACAGCAAGAACATTCAAACGTCTTGCACACAGACACCGAGTCGGGAATTGAAGCCGGACCCTGGAGGGGCAAGGCCACAGAACCACTAAGTCACCGTGCCACCCCTTACTTTTCATTACTCCTTAAATCATAATCATCTTTATATCTTATGTTTTATTCAAATCTTTGGGGCAAAGATATTGAATTATTAGCAAACTTATAATATTGACCAAGATTCTAAGTTCAGTCATCACTTAACAATAGTTAACCCAGTCCAAATCTCAGAAGGAACCCTAACAATGGTATGACCTTATGGTGCAGTGGTCAAGCACTCGCCCTATCATCAGGAGATGCTGGTTCGATCCCGGGTGATGCTGTACAGCCAGTTTAATCGTGGGGCTAGAGAGAGCAAATTGGCCGCACTCTCTCAGCAGGGTGGGATGGGAGGCACTTAATGCTCTCACATTAATTACAGCTCTACGGCCAGTCTGTGAGCTCACACAAGCGGAAGAATCAGATAGCGCTGTCCCCTGAGTATGTTACACTGCCCCCAATGGTGCGTGAGCAAGCAAAAAATGCGGTCGGTGACGTCACGTGGTTTGGAGGAAACATGTGATAGTCTGTGGCCCTACCTACTGAGTGGTTATATAGCCTTAATGGGCAGCACCATGTTTGGCAAAAACCAAACAGCATTTTAGCAGAAACACCTCATGCTTATTGTCAAGCACAGCAGTGGAGGGGTGATGATTTGAGCTTGTTTTGCAGCCACAGGATTTGGGAACCTTGCAGAGAAAACCTTCTAGAGGCAAATGTGAGGTCATCTGCCCGACAGCTAAACTTTGGTCAAAATTTGATTGGATCAACAGGACCATGATCCAAAGCAAACTAATAAATCTTCATTAGTATGGCTGAAAAAAAAATCAAGGTTTTATAATTATATAAAAGTCTATACATCGTACTAATTTCTTTTTAAAACATTTCACTGCTTCTGTTTTCTCAGCTTTATTGGGGTAAATGACAAATTACTGTGCAAATACAAATAGTGATTGAAAAAGTACTTAAGTTCTTACGCTTCCTGCACTGTACAAGCTCCTGTGCATGTCTGCATTAATATAAACATGCACTGCTATAAGAGCTGATGTTTATACATTTAATAAATATCAATCAATAAAAAATAATCAACATCTTCTGACCAATCGGCCAATTATCTTGTGGTCCAAGTTTATTTATGCTTTTCCCCTTAGTATTAGTCTGGCTGTCGAAATAAAAAGGAAATCGCTATGGCATGAATATAAAACATGCATTATTCACACAATGGTTTAGTTCAAATTGCTGGTATGTATTATATATAATAATTTACATGAAAATATCAACAATATTCGTGTGGAAACAGAGTAGACCATGTGCAATATTTATTGTTAATCATACTTGTTCATAACAGTATTGGTGCTGATTTTCTTATTTATATATATATATATATATATATATATATATATATATATATATATATAATACTAAAAATTTGTCTGCTAAAGTAGCTACTTCTAAAGTAAATGCAACGTGGAAGTGACCAATCTTATTTCCTTTAAAATCTCTTATTGCTAGCCATTTTGTAGAGATGATTTTATATGTGTCAGCATTATATTGTATCACTTTAAACAATAATTTAAAATGCAAATTATTCACTTTTTTTATGATTATTAATACTAAAATTGGTGTACGTTTCTAGAACCATATGACCTGTAAAAATGGTTGCTTCAATAGTTTTTTGGTAAAAGCATAAAAATCTAAAAATCTGTAGTATCTGTATACTGTATGTCAAATTCATGTTGCAATATGTTAACAATTTTGCATTTTAGAATAATACACTTTTTCAGCTGTACTGTATGTTTTTTCATGTAAAATCTAAAAACTGGCCAAGTTTTATCCGAATGACAATTAAAATAATAATTGAAAAATTTGAATTCAAAAAAGGATCATGAAATAAGAAGCATTATGTATTATGAAAAATAGTGTTATATGATCCTATCTAAAAAATATCACTTTTTCATCTACTGTAGGTGAGAATTTTTAGCACCAATATTATGTTTTACAGGTTACACGCATACACAATCATACACACTCAAAGATTGATATAAAAAAACAGAATGAATTCATAATAAAGGAGGGTCAGGATTACATTACTAGTATAAATGCAACATGCATTACAAAGCTTAAGCAGTACAGATATGTGAGGAAGTAGGAGCTAACTTAGCAAAAACATGTTCAAGAAATTGTAATAACTTAACGGAAAATTTTCTTATTATAGGGAAACACAGCTGGATTTGGCATCTGGGCTTTAATTAATACAGGATTGTACATCGGTGGGGGATACAGCAGTGGGGAATTCACTGGTTGCAAAGCAACTGGCTGAGAACTTATCGGCTGTGGAGATATCTGCAGTAACAGCAATATTTTATAAAGAAGTGGTCTGAATCAGGATAAAAATATAATGAGCTAGGGCAAGGTTCAGCTGAAGTGCAAATTATTTAGAATGTGATTTTTCAGGCCCCCAATATTTTTTTACTCCATATTTCACATGCTCCTCATCACAAGAACTGTGAATCAGAGATTGATTTGAATAGATTTTTGGTCATTGTAAAAAAAAAAACCTTCTAAAATCATATACTGTATCTAATAAACACTTCTAATAAATCCTGTGTAACTCATGTTGTTGATTTATTTAAAGGTCATGCACTAATAATTTAAAAAATATATTTTTTCCTTGTCATTCCTCTGAGCAGAACATGAAGAAGCCAAGCGCAGATGAATGACAGAGGCGGGGTTGAAACATTAGGAGAGAGCATGGTAGAAAGAGCGGAAACGAGGATCAAAACCAGTCAGCGAGATATTTTTTACAATAACTTTTTGTTTCAATAAATATTCTACAGTACATTCAATGTCTGTAGCGTGAAAAACAAAAGTTTTCGCATCTTTCTCTAATTTTGCACAACGCCTATAAATCTATGCTACAACTAGTGGGATCTTGCGGTTGGTGTACAATCACACGGAGCAGGGTGTAGGGAGTAGTGTGTAGTAATTTCAAGGTATATGGACTTGCCGATTCATTCTCCGTGATTAGTAGTAGCGGTTTTTAAACAGTACGTTATTATTTAGAAGCAAGTGCCTTTTTTTATTATCACCACAAAAGTGGGTGGTATAGAGGGTCGAAACAATGTTTGAATTTCCAATTGTGTATTTGGATTTGATCAAGCGGAGGGAGTCACGTAGGATTCTGATGAGTTAGTTATTGTTCATATTAGCAAAGGCAAGGAAAGCACATTTCACAAAGCAGTAATTGCTTCTGTTGTAGGAATGAAGCGACAAGTCCGTTTACACTGAAATGACTTCCGTTTACACTGAGAATCATCTATCGTGTACTAAGTGTGTATGTGCGCGAGTCTCATACTGTAGGTGTGTGTGAACGGAGAGTTTATGTGTATGTGCACGCATCTCATTGTTGTGTGTGCATGCATTTCATATTTACAGTATATACAGTTCTTTTCACAGAATACCTTTTTACTCTTGCTTGAGTAATATTTTTGATGGCTACTTTTAACTTTTACTTAAGCAGAGTTGAGTATAACACATTACTGTGTAATATGTTACTGTTATCTAATTACTTTTCCTGATAATGCAGTAATGTAATGCATTACATTTTAAATGCATGTACTTTGATTATAGTTACTGATGTCAATAACATTATGTTACTAGCATTACAAATGTAGTGTTTACAAAATTAATTAAAATGCATTTAAAAATCATGTTTTGTGCGGCAGCATCAGTTAACGAGCATGTGCTTTAATCAATCTTAAGCGTTGTAGTTTTACATTTGATGTTGTAATTTCTCTTTTTGCATGGGTGGCATCACAGACACACAAACACGAGGCAAGGTCTTACCGGAAAAGGGGTCTTTTTATTTAAAAAAAAAAACTGGGAAGGAGAAGAGTTAAAGGAGGGAGGAAGGAAAAAAAGCTGAGGATTTTTAATAGGATAAAGCGTTAAATTGATTAACATTAATTATCGCCAGCCTACCTAGCGGCCTCGCCCATTTGTGCACCTGCAGAAGGGGGGAGCGACTATGTAGAAAGCCTATGGAGTGAGCCTACAGAATGAGCGAGGAGTAACAACAGGTTGAGGCGCATGCCCATCACAGGCGCACACAGTGACATATATATTCAACTTATCTTGAAAGTAACGTAATAAGTAATCTGATTACTTTTTACATGGAATAATCAGTAATGTAATCAACTTACAATTTTAAAGTAGTAATAAGTAATTTGTAATAAATTACATTTTTGAATAACTTCCCCAACACTGTACTTAGGTAATATTATTTTGAAGTACAGCTACTCTTACTTGAGTACATACTCTTACTTGTCTACTCTACCCACCACTGATTGTTGTTCAGAGAGATCACAAGGTCTTGGCCAGGTGTAGAGTCGCCAGTGATGAACAGCAGTTTGGTTTTACTTAAATTGAGATTCAGCTAATGAGCTGCCATCCAGGATAAGATGTTTGCCATACATGCTGAGATCTGGGTGGAAACCTTAGAGTCTGAGGGAGGAAGTGAGAAAATAAGTTGCGTGTCATCTGCATAACAATGGTATAAAAAGCCATGCGATGGTATGACCTTACCAAGAGACCGGGTATAGAGGGAGAACAGAAGAGGACCAAGTACTGAACCCTGTGGGACACCAGTAGGGAATCTGATTTGTAAGAAGCAAACCACTGCCATGCTGTTTTACAGATTCCATGGCTTGTAAGAATAAATAATATAATATTGTGGTTCACCATGCCAAATGCAGCTGACAGGTCCAGGAGGATGAGGAGAGATAATAGGTTAGCTTATCTAGCAGCATGGAGCTTCTCAGTGACTGATAGAAGCGCAGTCTCTGTAGAATGTGCCACTTTGAGTCTGGATTGGTTGGAATCAATAAGGTTGTTCTATGAGAGATAAAGAGACATTTGGTTGAAAGCAGCCCTTTCAAGAATTTGGGAAATAATAGAGAGAAGTGATACCGTGCGTTCATTGCTGATGTCTGCTGGATCCAATCAGGGTTAAAAGCAGCAGGAAAATCACCTAATGATATGGAATGGTTGATGATTGTTGTGATGAAGGAAAGAAGGTCTTGTGAGAGCCTGGAGCATTGTCGAAGGGATTGGGTCTCATGAACAGGTGGTGGAATTGGATGATGAGATAATCTGCTGAATCTCATTAGTTGACAGGTTGGAGAATTCTGCTAAGAAAAGGGAGGGAAGACCCTGTAGTTCTGATTTAGGGGTTGGGTTGAGAGCAAAGGACTGGCAGATGTTACGTGTGTGGTATGAAGAGGCGCACCACGAGATGTTTAATATTTATAAGAGCTCTGACGCAAGGCTTTAGAGGGGGTCAATGAAATAATTGTACGTGAAAGTGCTTATGATACGCATAGGAAGACCTTCCCGTGTGGAGATGGCATGGGGTTATTAATTAGGAACTTAAAAGTTCTTTCAGGGGTCGCCACAGCGAATCATCTGCCTCCATCTAACCCTGTCCTCTGCATCCTCTTCTCTCACACCAACTA
>JAQMYJ010000037.1:35892996-35908428 GCA_030014305.1 Clarias laeviceps
ACAATTTTAAGTGTATTAAGTACTTTTGTGTGCTAAAGTGGAACAACTTTAAGTATACTTAGTACACTTAAAGTATAAGGCTGTGTGTGTACTAACGTACATACCTGACAGTAATTAATGAAATAAAAAAAATATATATTTAATGTTTTATAAGTACATTACAGCAACAGTTTATTGTGTTACAAATACATGATTAATAAACTATGAATATATTCTTATTGCAGCAGTAGCATGCTTTTATACTTCTGGCCAATTACAAATACTAAAAAAGGACACTTTGTGTTTAATAAAAATATACTTTTATTATATCATACAGTACACACAATATTCTATATTACTGCAAATGTGTTACCAGTACACTAAAGGAGTTTAGGCTAATTTACTAATGTTACATGCTTTTTTTACACAATTTTTGAAAAACATTACGTCAGTAACTATGAAGCAGATTTTATTTATGAGTTCAACAGATTAAATTTGCACAAGGTTACCAAAAAAAAAAAAAAAACAGTACTATAGTTTATTTGTGGTCAACAAAACATCAGGTTGTCTCACAAACACAAAAACTAAAATATAAACTACTGCCTGAACAAAGACAGACATTAGTATTAGTACAGATACCTTATTAGTTTAAACCTGGTGTGTTGATTCTAGCTGTTACACAGAGACTGAAAACCGGCCGAGAGCTACGGAGCCATTATACCACAAGCAAAGTACATAAGATTTAGCAACAACACATTAGACAATACATTCTATAGTTTAAACTATGTACAGTGGAACCTTGGATTACGAGCATAATTCATTCCGGAAGTGGCTCATATTCCAAAAACACCCATAAGAATTAATGAAAACTCAAATAATGGAAACTCAAATTATTCGTTCTACAGCCCAAAAAATAAATACATAAAAATAATTAACACAAAATATAACGTAAAAATAAAAACAAATTAACCTGCAATTTACCTTTAAAAAAAAAAAAGAAATCCCGACAGATAAGTGTTTCCGTTTATGCGCGCAGGCACTGTGTGTGTGTGTGTGTGTTTGTGTATGTGTGTGAAGTAAGAGGAGGAATCAGTCCCTCCCGTCTCCCCCTTCTAATCTTACACAGTAAACCTTTCTCCTCTCTTATTTGAATTTCACACAAACACACACACACACACACACACACACACACACACACACACAAACACAAGGAACATCGTTAATGAGAATCGCGTGAGCGCATAATAATGGAAACACTGCTGTAAAGTAAAACAAACAAACAAATTAACCTGCATCTTACCTTTGAAAAGAAATACAAACAAATTACGTGCGTGCACACACATAACGACAGGCTGATAAAACAGTGAGAGAAAATGAATCTTTAATCTCTATAATGAGACTTTCTTTTGCTTTACACGCATGCACATGTGTGTTATAAGAAACAGTACATGCGCGCTATACACATGCGCTTACAAACACAAAATAATATGTTTTACATGCACACACGTGGTAAAGTATAGTAAACAGTACACGTGTGCACAGATGTTAATTATACCAGCAGGGGAGAAGATTACCCACAATTCCGCAGCGCAAGAGAGAGAAAAAACTTTGGCTCAGTTGTGATCATGTTACACTCGACGTCAAAACAAGAAGTGCATGCGTGATACATGATACTCGGTGCTCGTAAACTAAGACTTTTCCAAGTCAAAATTTATAAAAATCTTTGGTCGTCTTGCGGAACACTCGCAAACTCGCAAAATATTATCTTGAACGCTCACAAAAATGGTCACGTGTTTCAGCATACAAAAATTTGAAAGCACACGCGAGAGAGTAGTGCACTAAATATAACATACACATAAGCATAACTAATTATATATGAATAAGTACAATCAAATTTAACTGAAAACATAATCAGACTACCGTATTGTAATTGCATTTTAATGTATACTTTCTTCACATTATTACAATGATTATCGAGCATATATTTTATATATATATAAAATATGCCAAAAAATAAATTTAAAAAAGTTTAAATAAGTGTGGAAAAATAAAAAAAAAGTTTAAATAAGTGTTTGGAAATTACTTCTTTCACTTAACGTATATTTTCCTATAATATATTTTTGGAAATTGTACTATAATACAATTATTTTGAAGTATGTTTAAAGTTTAATTCCAAAAATTGGTAAAAGCATAATGTTAGTATACTTATATATTAACTGATGGTACAACTTTGTTTGTTAGTATATTTGCAATGTACTATTGAAGATATTAATGGATTTGTAATACACTAAATTGTTTTTTTTTTATTCACTAGGTTAGTGAGGGAGATAAATACAATGAGTGCAAATGAGGAAGGTATGTATACCATGATATAGAATTTGCATGTATAAAAAGAGTTAAGTACAATGAGTGCAATGATTTGGATGTACAGTATGCAATGAGGAAGATCGTGTATACTATGATAAATGATTGTATAATGATGTATATTGTACACATATGTTAACTGTACACAGAAAGGGTTATATACAGAAAGGGTTATATACACTGAGTGCAATGAAGGAAGATATATAGCATGTGCAAATAATACACTAAAAAGGGTTATATACAGTACAATGAGTGCAATGATTATAGATGAAGAAACATATTGTATACCATGGTTATGATATTGCAGTTGAGAAGATTATATGTGCAACTTGTTATTGAGAGTGTAATGAGGGAGGTCATTTTATACAATATACAATATGTGTAACAGTTATGAATAGTGCAGTTCTGAGTGTTTAAGTTTATGTTCAGTGAGGTGTGAGGAGCAATTATGGGTAGTACGATTCTTTTTACAGTGTTTGTGTTACGTCCCTGGACGTAGTTTACTTATTAAACTGATTGCATTGAATGGATGTGTGTAAATGTTGGAGTGTGTGCAGTTTCTCTCTCTCTCTCTCTCTCTGTCTCTCTTTCTCTCTCTCTCCTGGTAGAGCCTGATTGGACCCAGCTGCAGGAAATTACGAGGCAAGCGAGAGTTTAAATGCTGGGAAGCAGAGTAGAGCGCGAGGAGCTGTGTGTGTGCACGCGTCGTGAAGCTCCTCCGTCTCCTGCTCCAGACAAACTTTTGTGTGGTGTTGTTACGATGCTTCCTATCTATTTACTGTGAACAAAAATAAATCTGTTACTTTTTGGAAATCTCTGTTGTAATTATTGGAGCTGGGACAGGAGAAGGGGCTTAACTTCAAATTTACTTTTATCTTGTCATCGGCCTTGCCAACCCTAGACTGGCCGGGTCATGACCGTTTGTATGGTAAATACAAAAATGTATATGAGAATGTAAAAATGTGTTGAGAATGAATGGAACATTATACAGTGGTGCCCAAAAAGTATTAAGACAGCATATGCCATGTATTATACTTCTTCCTGTGCACAAGACAGGCGATGTCCCTAATTAGTTATTGTCTGTCTGATTGAAGAGTTGTGCTAATTAGAATCAGCTTGTTTAGTTAATGGATGGAAGAAATACTGTAGGTGGCAAGATTTTTATTTTATTTTTATTTTAAATGATTCAAACTCACTGGCATAGACTGAACAAGTGACACCACCAGAGTACAGCAGATATTTTGGACTCTATGCCCATTGGATCAAGCAGGTTTTGAAGAATAAAGGACTTATTAAATAATGATTATTGTATAGCCATTTCATTGCATAAAATAGATTATTCTCATTATCTTGTCTTTGTGCCCACCTTACTCACTAAAACACTTTAACTTTTTGTAATACTTTTGGTGACCACTGTAAAAAAAATAATAATAATACTAATGGTTTATTCAGTTAAAACCTAAAATCATAAATCTGGCTTAGGAGTAAATGCAATTCTCTGATGATGAGGGGCTTCAGAACAAAATCCTGCAGGTTTCTCTAACCGGGTTTGCGTGATGAGTTAGGAAGGAATTGTCCACATGAACATACTGATAAAACTCCTCTATGACAAATACACAAAATGGTTACATATTAACAATATAGACACAATGTGGTCATATACAAATCTTACAATTGTTACAGGATATCAAGGCAACACCAGAATTGGCTAGACCCTCAGTCAAAACACAAGACAGGGTAAAAATATGGTCACCGCAAACCACACTTCCTAATGGCTATAGGACAACCTTCATTTGGACCAGTTCTGAGATTCTGGAAATGGTTCTAAATTCTGATTTAGAAATTTGCTCTTAAGTTCTAAGAACTGATACCTAATTCTCCTTACTTGTTACCGCAAATGTTTCTGTGGTGTTTTTGTCTGTTGCTAATTTTACTGTATTCTGTACAATGACAATAACAGCTTCTTTGTCTTATTGTTATTCTTTTTCTTCTTATTATGATTTAGCTGAGAACTGCAGCTCTGGACGGGTCTGATGCACTAGCAAAATCAATGATTTTACACTATAAAACAAAACAATCTCAGAATCTGATCACTTGGGAGTTTCTGTAAAGATAAAAATGAAAAACATGTGTTGGAAACATAACACATGCCTTAAAAATAAAGAGGTGTAAACAACAACACTTAAGAAATTAAATGAATAAAATAACTGAAAATTCTAAAAAAAAAAAAAAAAAAAAACACACAAAAAAAAAGAACTGTAAATCTCTCAACTAACAAAACTATATTCATTACAGTAATCCAATAATCTTAATTCTGAATTTGTTGAACACCAAACCAAAATGAAGTTAAAGTGTGGAATATGCAGATAATATCTAAAACAAGAATATCTCTGAGAATATATAATATGCAATATACATTTAATATCTGCAAGCAGGTTACCTCTATGAGTGGTAGTTTATATGGAGCTTTTGCTAAAAAAAAAAAGGAGCAGATCTGGAGGGATCTGCTTGATCAGTCTTGGTATACAAACCTCTCCAGTGGAAATGTGCTAAAATGAGGTGTTCCCTACCCAAAAGCTATAGATTTATAATAGTAAAATGAGTGCACTATGTAAAGAGTGGGATGTGGCCTTCAGGTTGGGTGACAAACATGCTTACAGTGATTCATGGCCAACACTTAAAAGAGGCAGTTAAAAAGCGTGAATGCAAGCAGAATATAGTGAACCATTTTAAAACTGATTCCTGTAGCCTGTGGAAAGGCATAATAATAGTAACTAATTACCAAACCAGCAAGCTGCTGCCCAGTGATGATATCAATCTGCTTGATGCATTTGAACCAATCCTTTGCCTACTCTGACACTCACAGCAGTGGAACTGTTCCATGATTGACTTCATACACTGGACAGCAGACACTTTAGATCTATAGATAGATTTGGATCTATAGCATCATTACATAAAGAACACATTAAAGAAAGTTAACAATAGCCCCCCATAGATGTGATAACCTGGTCGTTCGGTACATTCAGGTGGTCAGCAGACATCATTTTATTGTCACATAACGTTGCTGATTTCTACTGGCCTTTTTTTCCATGTAACTACACCAAGCATTTAAGGGGTCTCTGCTGACGCTCATTCATGTGGAAAAAAATATATAAATCATCAACTACTTTCTTACAAGGCTGAATCAGGCCTAGTTACAACAGAAACTGTTAATTATCTCTACATGCAAAATGACTTAAATTTCCAGCACATTTGATTGTTTTATTTTCAGGTGTTCCCTGGCATATTGGTATGGTTAACAAAAAACAACTACAACAACTACTAATCGGGTATAGACCCCAACAACACCTGGTCACATTCTAAATATGAAAGGGTTACAAACATTATGTTTACAAAGAGGACATTTTGTTATATGTACCCAAAAAAATAAAGAAAACAAATATTCATGCTAAACAAAAAAAACTTCCATTTTGTTTGTTTGTTTCTTACATACAGTACCATATCACAATGGAACATTTTGTTTGCTTAAACATCCTGCAACCAGCAATGATGTGGCAAAAGTGAGGATAAACAATTTGTAATGTATTTATACAGTATATAATATTTTTTTATGTTCCTTATTGCATCTTAATTTTTATTTAAGTTAATAAAACTGCAATACTTTGTCATGGATGTTTTGGCGTTGCTGAAGACGTGGCATACATGCAGAGGTTAAGACTTAATAATGATTAAATTATAACTTTTAATAATCATGAACAAACAAACATAACAAACCAAACCGTGATACTGTGGCAAACAAGAATTCCAACAAGAACAAAATAGATACATAGTTTACCAAACTGAACAGATGCCAGATAAAAACTAACTCAAAATTAATGAAGAAAAAAAATCGATCTATGTTGCTTTTCTGGGGTACTGTTGTTGATTTTGCATTTGGTCTGCTTTGCGGGACTTGCCGATCTTTGTGATCTGAGTGTACATAATACACTTACAGAGGCTGAAAGATATTGTCATTGAACATAGTTTAGCTTTGTAAAAACAAAAAATTCTGACAAAATATGACATTTAAATTTTAAAAACAGGATAATTAGATGTAGCAAGTTTTTTTTTACTTTGATCTAAGTAGAATTTCAACATATTACCTATACTGTATTTCCCTATTTCCCAGTACTTTGTCCAGCTCTAGTAATATTGGTGCTACATAATGGTTTGAAACACAAATTATAAAGAGTTATACAGGCACTATATTTAGAATGCAAAACCAGAAGGGTAAAACTGGAAGCCATTATAAAATGCAAACTGTCATCCTGTTACAAAGACAAAAAAAGCCCTACCTCTTTTTTTACTACCCTCCTGCACATTTAGCAGTACAATCTGTATCTCCCTTTCTTGCTTTCCTCTAAATTTGTTTCATTTCACATTATGACTTTGTCGTTATAACCAGTGTTGGGGGTACATTACTTCTTAAAGTAACTAATTACATTACAAAATCACTGTCTTTAAAAAAGACATTACATCTGTTACATTACAGCGTTACTTTCTGATGAAAGTAACTAGTTCAAGTACTTTTCCATTGCAGAACATGAAAACTCCTTTGTGATTCTTCATGCATGTTGTTTTTGTCAAGACCTTTATAATAATTCTACCATCATCACTCAGTGAAGGTTGGCCTATAATCCTTTAACTACTAATATCCCTATCTCATTTACGCGGTTTCGCGCGGTAGCCGTAAGTACGGTTCATCATGATTCACATGCTGTGATTACGTTTCCATCTTTCCGCATGTCGGTCCTCGCATAGTCAAACCGCACAGGTGAGATAGGGGTATAACAGCAGGAATAATGGGGGCGGACGGGTTATCGGGGCCGGGGCTTGTAGGACGACTTTCACACACACACTAACGGATTGGGAATGACTGCTGTCTGGCTCATGGAGTACATAAATTGTCTGAATAACACTGGTTATAACCCATGCATCACTAGGTAACCTAACCATAATGGCAGTCAGGTGAAACGCACGGCACCTGGCTGCACGCCTACTTAAGCCCCCAGAAAGCGGCACACGATGTGAGAACATTAGGTAGCACCTGGTATGAGATCGAGTTACTTCGGTAATAGGGCACAAAGACAAACTCCAAGCTCAAATTTAAGTTAAGGCTGAGACAAAAAGGGGTAACCATGACTTTACTTCAACTGTTATGCCAAATAACTCCTGCAGTCCAACACAAACAACTCCCCTTCTGAGTTTTCTCTCCCATCTTGTGGGGCAAACATCTAGAGCACCTCTCGCAACACGCTCATATGAGGACTGTTATGGAAAATTCTTTTGCCAAAGATATTGTTCTCTGTACTTAGGTTTCTCTCTGACAATTAGGTTTATAGTTGAGATGCTAATAAGGAAAACCGGTGAGTCGAAATTGTACAGTAATATTCGCGTTTCAGGATTCAAAACAATAATGTATCATGTTTAGAATTTTTGGAAGTATTTTATCCTAGGCATAATTTTCTTACAGAAAATCTAGTGATCCCAATGCATTTCTTTGTTTTATTTAGATAAATCATTTTTAACACTCCTTTTCTCCTCTGTGGCCTGTTTTGTGCATAAATTTAACACATCTAGTGGTTGAGGCACAAATTCTGACTCAATATAGTGTAGTTATCTCTATGAAATGCTTATTTATATAACATTAGGTCTATGGGATGGAAAAATGCTGATTCATTAATCGGGGTGTTTGGTAACTAGAAGCATTGGCTTATGATCTAATTCATGGTCCCCATCATCACCAAACTGTTCTTGGATGGATGGGAGAAGTTACTCTAGGAGGACGTTTTTTGTACCATTTTTTTATTCATGGCTGTGTTCTTGAGGAAACTTGTAACTGAGACCACGACTTTGGCTGAGAAACAACCCCACACATAAATGGTCCCAGGCTGCTTTACAGTTGGCATGACACAAGACTGATGAAAGTGCCCACTTTTTCTTCTTCAGACAAGCTGATGACCCAAACAATCAAAAAGGGGTGAAATGCAGTGGATTTATTTTATTTTATTTTATTTTATTTTATTTATTTATTTTGGTGTGTGTGTGTGTGTGTGTGTGTTAATTTTAATGGGAAAGAGGGACTTTGCAATTAATTGCAATTCTTCTCATCACTCTCCATAACATTCTGGATACATGCAAATTGCCATCATAAAAATTGAGGCAGCAGACTTTGTAAAAATGTAATGTTTGTGTCAATCTCAAAACTTTGAAGGAAATATAATATTGCATATGATATTGGAATAATATTGGAGTTTAGATGTTTACATATCACACACACATGAAACTTATTGCTCGCTGCAACAGCCAGGGAACCAGCGCTGATGTGCTAAAAAAAAATATAAATTTTTCTTTTTATTGTAACTGATGCTGAAAAATATAATTATATTTAAGCCAGTAAAACTGAAGCACACTTACGAGCAGCGAGCTCCAGAACACCAGAGAACACGCTGACGGACCAAGGATAGACTGTAATCACGATACCAAATGATATTGTCATCAAACTAACTATTATTTGGACAGTCTGTGGTTTAAACACCCCCACACACACACACATGCATGCACACACACACACACACACACTATTTTTTAAAAGTTATTTTAATTAAATTAATTTGCAAAGTAACATTATCAGAAACACAACTGCAGACTAATTTAGCAATTATAACAAAACAGTGGAAGGTGGAGTTATAGCATTTTGCATAATAATATAATATTCACACTGATAATTCACAAGTATGTCAGGCTGTTTAAAGGAGCAGTGTGATGTGTAATAGGCCCTAATAGAGTGTGATTAAGTAACAGCTAACAAGAATAATGTCTTATTTAGAATTCGTCTCATATGATTGGTTGGCTTTTCTCGCAGTATGCGGGAGGACTTTCCATGGGTGGACTGTTCATGGCCACTGCATTCACTGCACTGAGCCCCTGTTTAGAAAAGGAGAGAGATGACACTGTATTTAATCTCATCTATACATTGTAATGAAAGCATTTGTATTTGCATGTCATGTATTTGCAAGCTTTATTAATGAGTGCCAATATACTAGCAATTCTTTCACTCTTAGAAAATGTGATTTTTCAACCAAACAAACACTCATATTTTGATCAATAAAAACATGAAAATACAAAAATTGGATGTCTGTATGAATGCGATTTTAAACTTTCAATGCTGAAGCGATCTTACCAGTTGTGCTTGATAAGTTGGGATGGAACTGACCACAGGAACACCGTTCTCCGAGTTCGGAACCACATTTATAATGTTCAGCTGTACAACACATAAACGGAGCTTCATAGTTAGACAATATTTACACAAGTTCACAACAGTTACAACACTCTAAATTGTTTACTAAAGTTACAATGCAATCCAGTAGATTGTTCTTGATTCTTCACCTTTTCAATGGCACACAAAGCTTTGCACATCCAGACATTGTAATATTTGCCCACCATTCATTGCAGAACTGCTTATGTTTAGTTATATTTAATTTGTTTTAGTAAATTGAAATAGACTGGGCCATGTAAGGACATTTACCTTTTTCCTCCTTCAACCACTCTGTGGTCAGTTTTGCTGTGTGCTTTGGGTCATTGTCATGTTTAAAGGCAAATCTTCTTCCATTTAACAACTTTCTGGCAGAGGGCAGCAGATTTTCAACAAGAATTTGATTTAATTTTGCCCCATTTTTCTTTTATCCTGACAAGTGCTTCAGTCCCTGCTGCAGAGAAACACCCCTATAACAGGATATTATTACTCCCATGCTTTACTGTAGGAATGGTGAGCGGTATTCGACTTCCACCAGACATATTGTTTGGTGTTGTGGAAATAATACAATTTTAGTCTTATATGACCATAACACCTTTTTCCTTATGGCCTCAGAATGTACAAGGTGCATTTTAAAAAGCTTAATCACTCAGGCTTTTGTCTTACAATGTTCTCTTGCATGCCACATTTGTTAAGAATTTGTGATCCTGTTGTCACATGCACACAATGACCACTTTTTGTCATAATTTCCTGCAACTACGGCTGTAGGCCTCTTGGTAGCCTTTGTGACCAGTTTCCTCTTGGCTCTTTTCATCGAGTTTGGCGTGACCTCCTGATCCAGGGAGGGTTTGTGTTGTGTCAACCACCTTCCACTTCTTAATAGGCTTCACTGTGCTTTTAGGCAGTGGTAAAGCCTTTGATTTATTTTATTTTTTTTGTATCTGCACAAATAATGCAGCTAATCAAAATGACCACAGCTGATTACAGTAGAAAGTGAAATGCCCTTGTGCGCCATTGAGAAGGTGATGATGATTTACTAGTCATTTTTAGATAGGGATGAACTTTTTTACGTAATTGATTGTTTTTTTTTTGTTTTTTTCTATCCTTTCTGACGTGGTGGTGCTATACCTAAGTTGGATGTTAAAAGTTGCACTGTGCAAATACAACTGGATAAACCAACAAAAAAAAACTGTGTCTGTCTTCATTTCAGGCTGCAAAGCAATAAAATGTGATCATTTTAAATGGGGGTGATTCTTTTCTCCACTGTAGATATACAGTAAAGGGGGCAGTGGTTAATGTCACATCCGCACTGGTTGCTTTCAAGAACTCAAACAGAATGTCTCGCAATCTCACAATAGAGAATCTGAATCTAAATGAAATAAAATAAAATGTTGCCTTACAGTAGGTTGATGGGAGCATGTAGCTTTGCAGGTGAAGGCTGAAATTATGATAGAGATGACAAAATGGAGCAGAGAGAAAATCAGCAGAACACCAGTGATTCCATTGGTACGGCTCTGAAAAAAATCCATCATGACCAATACATGTAAAAAAAAAAATCCTGACATTTAAAGTCACTCACTTTTATTAGTCATTTTGCTTATTTTCAAATAAACACAAATCATTTTACAGTTTCATATTTATTATAGTGAACACTGTAATATTCTTCTTATATTTATAGTGGTACCTCGGCATACAGTATGTAATCCGTTCCAGAGGCGAGTTGTTAAGGCGAAATTGTGAAACGCATTTTCCCACAGAAAAATGGACCAAAATATTTTGGCCAGCCACCCAAAAATATTACCAATATATAATACCAATTTCAAACACGATAAACATATTTTTGCATATAAAAACATTCAAAATGTAATTGCTTCGCTTGGCTTTCCACTGATGCAAACAAGTTCTGACCGGTTCCCAGACATACCCATTAGACAGACATTAGTTGCCGTTAATTTCATCTCGGTTCGTCCACTCATGCTGAAAGTGCTTCATATGGCAAAAATGCTTTGTCTACTTTTGTATTCAAATTCTGTGCAAAATTTCAGTTCTTGTGAAAATTTTTAAGGCTGACATTCGTATGCTAAGGTACCAATGTAATGGTGTCTTTATTTATCATGCCTCATGCTAAAATATCAATCAATCAATAAATAAATCATACCACTGCAATTTTGTTAGGGCCACAGCTATACCAGTCATCATGGGAGAAGCAGGGTCTGTCCAACGGCCCAATCACCAAATCCAAAGAAAAGAAAATGATGGCAATTCCTGCAGCTATTAAGCTAATAATATTCAGCACCATTGCAGCCTTCACCTGAGAGAACAATAGCCAATTAAAACAGACATCGGAATCGAACCAGCTCTTAGTTGGTGCCTACGTTGAAATGAAAAAATTTATTTGCATTTTCTTAAGTAATAAAGGACATGTACAATTTGTTTAAATTATCTTGTATTTGAAATATGGACTTTATTAATAATTTTAATACCTAGTCACTTTTCACCCACACTGTACATAGAAGGAACATCTTGGTGTTTACATACCGCACAGGCATGAAGCTTGTTGCTCGCTGCAACAGCCAGAGAACCAGCGATGATGTGCTGCAAATGAGGTTTTATTTATTTATTTTTACTGAAATTGTCTCTGAAGAATGTAATTATATTCAAACCAGTGGAGGTGAAGAACACTTACAAGCAGCGATCCCCAGAATACGACTCCAGAGTACACGCTGATGGTCCAAGGATGGACCGCCATCACGATTCCAAACAATATCGTCATTAAACCAATCATTATTTGGACAGTCTGTGGGTTAAAATACGTTTGTGCACACACAAATAAATGTATATATAATGCAGACCACATTTTGATACGTTTTATGGCACATAATTTAGCTACTATTTCATTCATTCATTCATTCATTCACTGTTGCTGTCACTGTGTTACTTACTCCCAGTGCTTTTGGTTCTCCTTTCAGGAACTTCTGCAGTGGGCTTTGCACCCGAGAGGAATTTGGTTCCACTGTAGTCCCAGCTGTTGATGAGGGAATAACCTGGGTGACGATGGTGTAGCCACCTCCTACATTATTCAGCGGTATAGGAGCGCTGGCCATCTTTAAAGCTCCTCTGTGTGTTTTTTTTCTCTTTTAAACATAGTAACAACATAATCATCGTCAGCAATAACAACAACAACAACAATAATAATAATAATAATAATAATAATAATAATAATAATTATTATTATTATAATAATAATAATAATAATAATAAAAATAATAATAGAGTGAAATAATAAAATGAGGGAATCATTGAGTAATTGTTACTAGACTTACTAGAAGTATTATATTTTAAATGTGATATTAATACTCTAATTGAGCATTATTAGGACGGAATACTTATAATATTACTCAATCTTAACTATGTTTAAGACATTTAAGAATTACTCTGTAGTCTACTAGTCTACATCCAGTCCCACACGTGGACATGCGATATTATTATTATTATTATTATTATTATTATTATTATTATTTTATTTATTTATTTATTTATTTATTTAATTATTTTTTATTTATTTTATTTTTTTTTAACAGCCATTGGGTTTTATTATGGTCTCCAGGCTCATAGGGCTGGGCCCTTTACATGCTTCTTATCTCACTGCAGCATTCAATGTAATGGCCAGTGACAAAGCAGGAGCAGGAGAAGGCCATGGTGCTTAGGGCAAGTCCCAGTACTGAGCTCTAAGAAAGACAACTGCACTGAATGCAAGGTACTTGCAATGGGGCCAACAAGGTGGCTTCTAGCACCACATTTCAAAGAAAAGTTAAAGCTAATAGACCGGCTTCTTGCAACAGACCTCCAGAAGGAGTTTAGCATCCTGCAGAGGAGACAAGGTGGCCCTCCCATGCCAGTACAGTATGAATCATGCCCTCCTCAATGCCATGATATGCCTGACTTATGCCATGCTATGGGTAAAATTATTATCTGCTTTGATTGAATTATTTACAGATCCATGCCATACTTTGTCAGAATTATGTCTGCTCTTGACCCTAGAACACCCCACACCCCACCTTCTTGGCAAAAAGGTTGTTTCAAGCTGCAGTCTGGCACTCATGTAAGGTTTCTCCTTGTCATCTATGCTAAATTCAAGCTCACCCAGGACCAACCTGCTTGCAACCAAACACTGATCCAGTTGCCATACGGATGTTCTGCAGCCATGGCTAATTTCATTATGTTCAATGCAACCCTGGTGCCTAAACCAGGTTCCAGCCAAGTTGGCATGGAGAATCTCAGCTGGTTCATTCACAGCTAAGAAATATGCATACTGTAGTCAATGCACTTAAAGAACAATGACTATGCACTTATCGCAGGTCTTTTTTATATTCATCTTAGTGTTACAAAGAAAAACATAGTGTGTACAGTATATACTCCTTATCTATCTATCTATTGTCCATTTAATTTACACTAAAATAAAATGTTGCCATTTAAGGTACATTTACAGGATACAAAAGGGTCATTTCAAAGCATATTTTATGCAAAATAATTTAGTCCAGTAAATACAGTACAGGGTTTATTTTACCTCCTTTTCACAGTTCTTCCTCTCTTTGCCTGTGTTTCTCTCTCCTTCTTCTCTGCTTTTGTATCTATGCCGTTAAATGAAATCAATCCTGATTTTCTGTAAGAGTGTTTACCGTTCCAGTGTGGCAAAAGCCGTTGTCTAATGTAAAGATGTAATAAACATAACACGGAGCTGCAGACAGAATCTGAGCACAACCTACTCCTGTTTTTCTTCCTCCTCACAGGGCTGATGCACTGAATTCCCATAAGAACAGAACACATCAAAACATGTTGCCTAGAAAACATGACCTGGAGTAACCTTTATACAGCCACAGCAACAGTATAGCAACAGACAATAATGAGAAAAACAGCTGTAAACAGTGATTTGTGGCCTTAAAATAATAAAAAATTTTTTGCATTTTTACACTATTGTATCCCATAGAAAATATTCACTACATATTTTCTGACAATTTGTTATGCTGTACTTGTTAGTTTAAAAAAAAATCTGCTAAAATGAAGTTAATCCCATTTGAAAATCAAATGGTTAATAGTTAAGAAATGACTGTTAGATGACCTTTCCAACGTCCCGGGACTAGGTTTGCAGATTCGATTCCCGGCCAGGTTTGATTCCTGCCATGTTCTCATTTTCCCATATTCTTCCAGTATTTGGTGGGTTTTCCCCGGGTACACTGGTTTTCTCCCACAGTCCAAAGACATGTAGATTAGCCTAATTGGCGTGCCCGAAGTGTGTGAGTGAGTGTGTGCCCTGCAATAGATTGGCACTCTGTCCAAGGTGTACACCGCTTCATCCTCGTAAATATATATATATATATATATGTTGCTACTGTACATATTTTTTATTTTGGGGGGGGGATTTTTCCCTGATTTTCTCCCTAATTTAGCTGTGTCCAATTCATCCCCGTCACACTAGGGGAGCTTTCACATTAGGCTACTACTACCACTCAGTTGGGAGGGCTATGTTTCCTCCGAATGAAGTGATACCAGCCAACCGCATCTTTTCGAACTGATCGCTCATGCATTGTTGGGGGCGTTGTAACACACTCGGAGGACAGTGGGAGCACTAAGTACCTCTCGTCCCGCCCCTCTGAGAGAGCTCAGCCAATCAGCTCTCTCTAGACCTCCGGCTGTGAGAGGTTACAGCATCACCCAGGAATCGAACTTGCGATCTCCGGATGATAGGGTGAGCTTTACCACTGCACCAGTGCTACCACTGGCCCCTTTGTGTATAT
>JAQMYJ010000037.1:35909436-35923999 GCA_030014305.1 Clarias laeviceps
ACAAAGAAATTTGCAAGTGTTCTAAAACTTTTGAACGGTAGTGTGTGTATATATATATATATATATAGATATATATATATATATATATATATAGATGGATGGATGGATGGATGGATGGATAGAGAGAGAGAGAGAGAGAGAGCAATAACCAACATTTCTAGGGGTTGTGGGGAGAAAAAAAAAATCCAAAGTGTGAAGTTTCATAAAAAGCACGTACATTATTGTAGTAAAATGTACTTTGTAAATGGGCCATGAGATTTATATACTATGAAAATGATTTAGAATATTGTATGCATACATGTAATCAGTGTACATTTATCTGTTAAAGAAACAGATGTGATTCAAATGTTGCATGTGTGTTTAGCTGCTACAATAATCAGTGTGATATGTAATAAGAACGTATGTCTGATTGTTTTACATTTTGTGTTGAGGAACAGTGTTACATAATAGGTAATAAGAATTTTTTTTTATTTATTTAGAGTTATTCAACATTGTCTGATTGGCTTTTCTTGCTGTCCACGGGAGAACCTTCCAGTGTTGGACTGCTCATGGCCACAGCGTTCATTGTACTGACCCCCTGTATAAAAAGAGAATTAATTATTTATTTATTTTATTTATTTTAAAAAATGGTATATTTATTCTCACCTATGCTTAATAATGGTCAATAATGGTATTAACACTTTAAAGATGTTTTTTTTTTTGTTATTTTTTGACCAAACACAGATTTTACTCAATTAATAACCCAACATCTTCAACATTTTTTCATGCAGGTTTCTCTTACCAGTGGTGCTTGATAAGCTGGAGTGGAACTGGCCACAGGAACTTGACTTTCAAGGTTTGGAATCATATTGATGACATTCAGCTATAAATACCAATAGATATTGATTAGAAAAGCTAAACTGAATATTTTTACTGAGATTAGTTCATATTTTTACCACTGAAATAACAGCACTGAAGTGGTTTAAGTGAATTTTAACCGGCTGGAGTTATATTTAGGACAAAACTTGATTTTTATCCAATTTACTTTTTTGGGAGTGTATTTGGGTGACGACGAAAGAAGTACAACCTAGCATAAACAAACCATAAGACTTAGCATAACTCAAACTCATAAAATGTGATTTCTTTATATTATTATTTTAAGTTAAGCACAGAGTTTTGCCTTACAGGAAGACAGGCAGACATGTACATGACCTTTAACCTGAAATAATAATATCACTGATTACTTTAAAGCTGATCAGTCAATTAATAGCTTTATCCTTTAAAATATTCCTAAAAATTATTTTCCTGTCAATGACGGGTAACTCTAGTCTAAAATACAATAAAATGTAATAAAATAAAATAAAATTTCATTCAATTAAAAAGATACACAAAAATGCTGCTTGTTAAATTGCTCCTTATATTTTTCAGGTAAGAACCTTTCCAAATTTCTCAACCTGTTGAAGGGTTACGTGGTTGCAAGAAGCTTACTGTATATCATTGTACCTAATATTCTTCAGTCAGCTTAAGGTTGATTACATACTGATGTTTTACAAAAAATTTTACTTTCCTTTGTGCCCTCACACATTTTTACAATGTGATAACTTTCTTCCTGCAACGTGAGGATCTAAATCTAATCATAAAATAAAATAAAATAAAATAAAATAAAAGTCCCCTACAGTAGGTTGATCGGTGCAGGTAGCTTTGCAGGTGAAGGCTGAAATTAGGATAGAGATGGCAAACTGGAGCACAGAGAAAACCAGCAAAACACCAATGATTCCACTGGTACGACTCTGAAATGAAAATCCTTATTTACCAAAATGCACATCAAAAAGGCCTGACATTTAAAGTAAATAATTTTAATTAATTAATTTATTTATTTCCTTGTTTGTTTGTAAATAAAATATCCATTTACATATTTTTTCATTATTATACTACTGTTTTTGTTCTTTTTTTAATGCATTGTATTTTAATTACACTTTTGTTCATCATGCCTCATGCTAAAATATCAATACAAAAAGTCATCATACCACTTCAATGTCGCACCTATGCACGCCATTATAGTAAGAGCAGCGGCTTAGGTACGGCCCAACCGTCAAATCCAGGGAGAAGACGATGATGGCGAATCCTGAAGCTACTGTACTAATAATATTCAGAACCATTGTGGCCCTTACCTGATAGAACAACAGCACATTAAAACAGACATCAGAATCAAACCAGCTCTAAGTCAGAATTTAAACTAAATCCTAATAGAAGCTACTAGATCAAGCCCAGGGTTCTGTTAGAGATTGATCGATTGTGTGACTGCAGTCAACGCATGTTGCTGCACTTCGCTTCTTTGCCACATGTTCTTGTGTTCTCTAAAACACTGGGGCAGAACCAGTCCCCTGAGTGCCATAGAGGCAATAGATACATTTTGAAGTCTGAGTGCATGCTGTCTTTAACAAATTCTGGGATTCTTTAATATCGTAAGCTGACATCACTTGTGGAGGTAGATGGGCGTGCAAAACATCTGGTAAAGTACTGGTTCGCATAGACCTTTTTAATATTGACACTTTAAACATGACTATTTAAAGATTTCAAGAATCACAGCTAAAATCATGGGAAAATATATTAAGACCGTAAACAAATACTCTTGGAGTTTGACGTACCACACAGGTATGAAGTTTATTACTTGCTGCAACAGCCAGAGAACCAGCGCTGATGTGCTGCAAATAAAGATTTATTAATTTAATTTTTAATGACACTGACATAAAAAAAAGAAATTATATTTAAGCCAGTAAAACTGAAGAACACTTACGACCAGTGAGCCCCAGAATACGACTCCAGTGTACGTGCTGATGGGATGAGAATCGACTACAATCACGATACCAAACAGTATCGCCATCACACCAATCATTATTTGTACAGTCTGTTGTTTAAACACACACACACACACACATGCACACACAAAAACACACTCAAAACCTTTCAAACATACATATATGTGCATATATTTCGTATTTATGCTTATGCAATGCATTTGTAGTGGAAAACAAATCAACAGTTGCACCTAGTTACATGAATGAGACAAAAAAATATGACCAATTACAAATGATGCAAGTAACGTTGCTGGCCTCCTAACAATGATTCACGTCACCGTGTGGGATGTTATACCATGTCTATAGATGGAAATTACATATTAACCACCCTATTATTTAACCATATTTGTGTATATATTTAAGAGGTTAAATTTTTTTATATATTAAGAATTTTAATATAAAAATAATACAAAAAGTCTTATTGTAAAGAATGTTAATATAAGTTAACTGTTGCATTTTTTTTTTTAGACATTTAAATCTAAAGTAGGCATCCGTTTTTTTTATTTATTTATTTATTTATTTCCGTTGTGATGTCATTGTGTATCTTACTCCCAGTGCTTTGGGTTCTCCTTTCAGAAATTTGTGCAGTGGGCTGATCATCTGAGACGAATTTTGTCCTGCTGTTGAGGAAACAACTTGAGTGACGATGGCGTAGCCACTTTCTACATTAGTGAGCGGAACAGGAGCGCTGGCCATCTTTAAAGCACCTCTGGGTTTTTAATCTGGGAACCAAAAATAAATAATAAATCGTCAGCATGCTAATGTAAAGTGGTCTAATGGCCACAAGTTTAATGCCGAGTCTCAGTCCAGTGCCTATGACATACCCCAGCTTTGCTTCTTGTCTTGCATTTGTTGTAGTTCCTGCATGTTCAGTTGTGTTATCTTGCACTAGCATTAGAATTTTGTTCACAATATACTGTAGATAATCTTCAGTAACCCAGGCTCAAGTCTTGTTTGTTTGACATGATGTTTGATATGCCTACACTTGCATCTTGCTTAGTAATCCAGAATATAAACTATTGTACAGTAGCTAGCACTATTTATCCAAATGTGTCTGAAGATTAATGTAATTATTATGCAGAAAAAAAACAAAGAAGGCACAAACTCTAATCTGATCTGTACAACACAGCGCTTGTTATATTTCTTACTTTGAAAACAGTAAAACTTAGAAAGTCTGTAGCTTAAACTTTCACTAGATTTCACCATTTTGCACTTTGCCTTTGAACAAGGATTTTGACATAATGTACACTACAGTTTCTCCTTAATTATTTAATTCACTTAGTTTATATAGTCATTTAGTTAAAATGAAAAAAAAAAAATGCATGGTCTATTTTACCTTCTTTTAGAAGTACACTCTTCTCTCTCTCTCTCTTCTTTTTCTTTCTGTTTGACTCGGTGTGTTTCTCTCAACCTTTTCTTTTTAGTTTCTTCACTGTGGCATTGGACGAAATTTTCCGTTTTTTTTTTAAGAAAGGGTGTTTACAGGTTTAGTCACGCAGATTTCCTGTGTTTCGAGATCCATGACAAAAAAGAAAAAAAAAAATCCCTGTTGAAACTGCTTGCCTTGAAGTTGCACAGAGCTACAGTGAGGATCTGAACTTAGTCTGTCAATGCTTTTGGTCCACCTCAAAGAGCTGAAAAGACTTCTGACCGACACATATTCCAATATAGCATCGGTGAGGTCGGCTGCCATGATGATGCTCCAACCTGTTTTTTTCTTTGTCCTTGTTTTTTAAGTAAGTTTTCAGTAATTTAAAATTATTAACAACTGATGGAATTGGGGAAATCAGTAGCTCCAGGTTGGTGGGAGTCACACCCACCTACGTGTTGTCCTTTTGTCGCTCCACGGTATTTTACATTGATCATAACATTCACCTTAGGACATGGACACATGGCCTTATTTGAGCTGTATGAGACGCTCACACAGCACCAGACACAACACTGGGATGCTGCCCTTATTTTGGCTGTAGACTACAGGACATACACACACACTCATCAGGAAAATTAACAAGAAAGATCTCGAAACAAACTCGAGTGCGCACGCACACTAACGGACTCACTGCTGTAAAGTAAAAATAAAACAAATCATGTGACGCGCTGCATCAAAACAAGAAGCGCATTCATGGTACATGATTCTCGGTACTCGTAAACCAAGACTTGTTTGTTTTGCAAGTCAAAATTTATTAAAACTCTTTGCCCGTCTTGCGGAACAATCGCAAACCACGTTATTCGCTATCCGAGGATTCACTGTATCTCGTTTTGCATTTAAGCTGCGGAACATCGGATTTGAAGTAACTTGGTCAGTGAGCACTTTGCAAGACAAGCAAAATATTCAACTTAATTTTAACTTAATAAACGAGCAACGTCTTGATATACAAGTAGTACGCTAGCACTGTGTCTGCCAAGCTGATAGGGAAATGGTTCTTCTCTCGTGCACACTACGGGATTATGGGTAATCATTTTTCATGCTCAGTCTCAGTGCGCATGTCACTCATATAGTCAACATCCATGTGAGTGTGTACTGTTTATTATAACATTGTGACCACATGTGCGCGCGCAAAGCAAAAGCAAAAGTCACATTGAGGAGGTTCCTTGTTTAAGATTTAGTTTTCAGAGTCTCTCTCTCTCTGTCAGACAGCAGAGATTTCGTTACACACTAATAAAATCACTGCTGTAAAGTAAAAATAAAACAAATTAACCTGCACTTTACTTTTGAAAAGAATCATGACAGAGCAGTGTTTCTGTTAGAGTGTATATGTGTGTGTGTGTGTGTGTCCTACACAGTAACCCCTCCTTCCTCCTCTCCTCTCGCCTTCACACGCGTACGTGCAACCAAACACACACACACACACACGCGCGCGCGCACACACATGAACACACGCATGAGCACATAAAAACACACTAATGGAAATACTGCTCAGTCTGGATTCTTTTCAAAGGTAAAGTGCAGGTTAATTTGTTCAATTTTTACCTCATATTTTTATTAATTATTTATTATCATTATATATTATTATGAAGTATTAATTGTATTATTATTATTGTATTAATTATTAATAATTTTTTTTGGGGGGGGGTTCAAACAAATCGTCTGAGTTTCTATTCTTTTTTATGCTATATATACGCAATCCAAGGTTTAACTGTAGACATCCTTCTTGTTTGGTAACATAATTGTTAAATTACTTGCTTATATAATGTCAATACATTTGTCCTATATATGTTAGAAACCCCCAAAATAATTTTTCAGTTTGTTTGTTTTTTTGTTTGTTTGTTCATTTTTTGTTTGTTTGTTTGTTTTACAATGCTATAATTGAAGTTTTTGATGATTGATCAAAATATCAGGTTTACCATGGTATGCGTAATGTAGGTATTTGAAGTGTGTGCACTGCCTCATTGTAGACAGTGTTCACATTGTTCACGCAGATTCGCAACCCAGATTCCCGAAACAAAGGCTGGAGCTATGCAAATGCAAATGTGCTGTATATTTTCAGTAGTGTATATTTTGGGCCGTATCATATACTGCATGCAGGTAATCAAGGTATTCACATATTCTTTTAAGAAGAGATACAGTTACTTAAAGGTTGAATGTATGGTAAGTTGTTCAAATAAGCAAAGTGATGTGTAGGTAGACAATACTACGTGTGTATTATGTAAAATTTGGAATGAAAATGAAATATTAAAATTTATGTATGATCGTCTACGAACTATAAATAACGGTGATTAGTTAATCAGAATTCAATATTGTTACCTGACACTGTGCGGCTGCTTCTTTCTGGCAAATTGCATCTTACTCCTTGCAAAATTCAAAGCCAATCACCTTTCCCAGTTTGCTTGTTCCCCAGCTTTAGCGCAACGCGCTGCTCAAAATCTCACGCACGTTTGCGTGATTTTGCGCTGTTCGCATTTTCTCAATGGCCAAGAAAACATTTCAAACACAGCTTTTGACTTATTTTAAAAAAAGAAGAGAACTGATGGTATGATGCATACGCACAAATCCTCAGTATCACTAAAGCATTCAGTTTAATGTGGAAGTTTTTGAAATGACTGACAGCTTTAATGATTATAAAAGACACATTCTTTACCCAATTTGTGTAATTTTATTCTCAATTTAAAGAAGAGATTTTGCTTTTTCATTAGACTTTGTGGCCTCACCTACATGCTTGGGTACCAAAGGGTCCAAAATAGATAAATAGATTTTTGAATGCCATAATAATAATTTTATTATTTGTGTATGTGTGTGCACACGCGTGTGTGTGTGTGAGAGAGAGAGAGAGAGAGAGAGAGAGAGAGAGAGAGACTGGTGCGTAGCCATACAAAATTATAGCACTATTAAATTATTTAATTACTAACATATATGTAGATTTTTATTAAACTTTTTAAACTGTGAAGAAAATACAACGTTAAGTATTAGCATCATCTAATAGTTCTGCTCTAAGATTGATTGCATTGCTTTCGACATTTATAAAAGAAAACCATTTTATACATGTTTATAATAATAATAATAATAATAATAATAATAATAGTTATGCTAAGTTACTTACATTTGTACATTAGACATAAGTGATCATTTAGGCATATTTATTCTTTACCTACATTTTATTTGTACTCTTATGTCACTTTTTTTTATTTTTTTTACTTTAAAATAACTTGTTGCTTGGTTTCTCTCCTCCAGCCAGAGACAGTTGCATTTCGTTGGGTGTCTCCGCCCCCTCACACACCTGCTAAAGGAGATGTTTCCTCTATAGGGAGTCCACTATAGTTCATGGCATGATGCATTATAAATATGTAAAGACTAGGACATTCATTTAAAATGCAATGTTACAACGTTTATTTTTTTTTATTTGTTTTTTTTATTAGTTTTTTTTTAACCTCTGTGGTTTTGGTTCACCTACTGCAGTTTAGTTGAGCTTATTGTAAGTGTGAAAATGGTGAAACAGTAACAGTGTAGGTTTGCGGATATTCATGTCTGGTGGATTACTTTCACTTTCAATTATATGAAAGCTAAATTCTGTTTGATTTCGGAGATACAGTGAAGTTTCTCTTTATTATAGAAAGTATCAAAACTGACAAATGCAAATAGTTCTTACTGACAAATGCCAGAACTGCAAAATGCATCATAGCCCTGAATGTAAGAAGTACTTTGGGCAAATTTTGCCTATTTTTTTATTTTAAAATGTATTAATATTATTTATTAATTTATTTATTTATTTTTGGCTGATAACTTCCACATTTTGCAACATAATTTACAATTTCACATAAGTCAGGTACATATGATAAACCATAATCATTTTCTTGAACTTTTGTTTGCAAGGCAAATTAATATAAGGAAGCAATTAAAAAAGGAAGTCCGTTAAAAAAACAAAAAATCATTAAGTTTAATGATAAGAGAAAGGCTGATTTAACCTCCTGTCCTTTTAGCAATGCAGTTTCTATGTCTTTCTGTGTGTCTTTCTGAATCCCATAAGAGAAGTACAGTACAGTACATTATTGAAACAACTGATGCATGTCAAAATGCACAAAACATTAAAATCAGACATCCTACTAGGCGGAGATAATGGATGATGCTGGTAAATTTCATTTTCTTCTAAAGAAACATGTATGACTACAAAATTTGGTATATGTAGATGAAACTAGATCATCTAGCCACTCAGTGCAGGTGCCCAGTGTAAGGTGTGCCAACAACAAGGGCATAACAAGGGGCGGCACAACTGAACTAATCTGGACTGGAGGCTATTAAAATTTAAAATATTATTTACAATACTAAGAAAAAAAGATGGAAAAAAAAAAAAGCTTCATAAGTGTGCTATGAAATTAAACAAGCTAAACTAAATGACTGACAATTTGGCATTTATTTATTCATTGATTTATTTTCATTTTATTAATTCATTAATTTCTGTAGAATAATACTTAATATTGTAAAAAATCTTTATTTCAGAAACATTTTATCTTCATTTTCTTTACAAAAGAGCAGCGACTATTAAATATCATTTCACCTTTGATATGCTGCATGCGTGTATGTGTTCATTGCACACACAGTGTACAGGTATGTATTTACTGAAATGTTGACTTTGTAGTTATTTGTTAAAGCAGGAACTGTGAAGTGCGATTGTCACAGAACACGATATGGAAACAGTATGATATTCAGTTTAGAATTATCCTCAGTGGACTGTTTAGTTTTTCTCGCAGTACGCTGGAGGACTTCCCACAGGTGGACTGATTATCTCCACAGCGTTCATTGTACTGACCCCCTGTAAGAATAAATAATCAAACAAATAAATTAATAAATGCATTTCTTTTTGCAGAATGCATTTCCCATAGGAAATAATGTAAATCCTATTAACAATATTGAAAAATATAACCAATATTAGCAATTTTCAACACTATACTCATATTTTTTGCATATAAAAACAATCAAAGCATTTAGAAAAGACATGCAAATTAAGTAAAAGATCAAACAAACAGACATTAAATCTCAATTAAACTTAATTTATGATTCCTCTTGGCACCAGCTGCTTTAAAATTTTAAGGGGTTTTAAATCAACATCCTGCAGGTTTTTCCTACCTGTTGTGTTTGATACGCTGGGAAGGAACAGACCACAGGATCAGCATTCTCAGCGTTGGGAATCACACTGATGATGTTCAACTATACAGCACGTACAAAGAGCATTATAGTTTTAGTACATTTAGATCTTAGCTTTACATGATTTAAATTCATAACATCAATATTTGTGAACAGAAATGAAATGCTCAAAAAATTTAAATCGCACTGTTGATTTTTTCTTCTTGTTTTTAAAGTAGAACAGCCTCCTTTTAATGTACATGTTGAACTGATACCACAGTGTTGCAATTGGGAAAAGTCATAGATTACACAATATTTGACTTCCTGAGTCTGAGTAATGAGTCTGAGAGCCAGATCTGTCCTATCTTGCGTACGGCTGTAACTTCCCAGTCCCACAATGATGACACAATGCAAAGGACCTTTTTACAGTGTCCCATGTTTCTGTTCTGATTTGAACTATTGTTCTTGATAAGTCTGCTTATAAATTGACTGACAGACATCTGAATTTGACTGTATCTTTGTTTTATGAATTACAGTAAAACAGCTTGTTGATATAAAATTCTCCTGTGCTTGGATTCATCAAAAGCAATCAGGGAAATTCTGGAGGAAAGATTGTTGTCTCTAAACACCAGATGTCTGTTTCACCAGGTACATGTAATTTCCCAACAAAAAGTTTTTTGGGATGATGAAATGTTGTAGCAACATTAATTTTGCAACCTTACGGATGTTGGGACATTGGTGGTATTTGGTTGTTTTTGAAAGTTAGAATTGACTTGATGAAGTGAAGCATAGGATCGACATTAACTACATGACTTTGGGATGACATTGAATTAACGACTTGTAAATACAACCTTAAAACACTATTTATTTAAGTATTTATTTATATTAGCTGAAATACATCCATGTAATGCTCATCCTAATTATAGTAAGGATTTTTTTCAACTATCTTTGTTTTAGCCGATGACATGAGCAGGTATCAGACTTGGTCACCGCAATGATGAGTCCTGAGCGTTGTTTAAATAACCTTATGTTCCAGTTCGGAATTGATGCTTCTCCTTCTTTTGTTGCCATCACGAAGAATTGTTTGCATTTATGAGCCATGATATACTGCAATTTTAAAAATTTCAGAATAAAATTTAACCGGGATACAACAAGCGGCACGTTGGCTTAGTGGTTAGGTTTTGGAGCCTTTATTCAAAGTTATCCCAAAGTCAGTTTTATGAATCCTGTGGTTCCTGCTGTTTGTGTAAGATGTGCCTGAGAGATGAAAAAAAAAACAGAGCTACTGTTAGAAATGTAAATACCTACAGTAATGTCATTAGTGTTAACAGCTTTACAGCTGAAGGCTGAAACTGCAATAGAAACAGCAAACTGGAGCAAAGCGTAAACCAGCAGAACGCCCGTGATTCCATTGGTACGGCTCTGAAATAAAGATTCACTATTACTAAAATACAACCTCCTGCATGTCAACACATCCTACCATGCAAAAATAAACCCTTTTTTTTTTTTTTTTTTATTATTTGTTTTAACTATACTATACAATGTAGAAAATATACGTTACAATTGTTTTTGCCTTAATATGCCACATATGTGTAATACTTTTCTATTTTACTTTTTATTTGGCTATGATTTATACATTTTATACTCATCTCATGCTACAATCACAATTAATTAATGAACCGTACCTCAGCGAAAAAGCTGGGTCTGCATTGAGAATAGTCATCGCCTTCGTTAAGGCAGGGGGCAGGCAAAGGTCCGATCCCCAAATCCATGCCAAGCATGATGATGGCGATTCCTGCAGCTATCGTGCTAAGGATATTGATCACCAGCGTGGCCTTCACCTGAGAGAAAAGCAGTTATTAAAAAAAAGCAAAAACCTTAAGCAGCATCAGAAGCCTTAAAAATTGGATTAAAACATTAAAATTCAAGATTCTCTTTTATTATTGTAAATTCCATTTTTGTGTGTGTGTGCATTTCTATAGGAGTTTACGTACCACACAAGCATTAAATTTGTTGCTTGCTGAAACAGCCAGAGAACCAGCAGTGATGTGCTGAAATGCAGTGCGGAGTTTTTTTTTGTTTGTTTTTTTTTTCATAAATTTTTTATTTGTTTACTGACACCGAATAATGTAATTAACAAAGTTAATTAATAAAATTTCAGAACACTTACAAGCAGCGAGCTCCAGAACACGACTCCAGTGTACACACCGATGGTCCAAGGATAGACCGAAATCACAACACCAAACAATATGGTCATCACACCAATCATTATCTGGACAGTCTGTGGTTAAATCACACACACACACATTTTTTAAAATAAATGGGGTATTTTGTTATATACTGTATACTGTATATATAGATTGATGTAACTGTAACTGTGTGTAACTTACTCCCAGTGCTTTGGGTTCTCCTTTCAGGAATTTCTGCAGTGACCCTGGCGTCTGATAGGAATTGTGTTCAGACGTTCTCAGAGTTGTTGATGAGGGAATAACTTCACTGAGGATGGTGTAGCCACTTCCTACATTAGGGAACTGTATACTAGGGATGGAGCTGGCCATGTTTAAAGCACCTCTGTGTTAATAATCTGTGAACATAAGAAAAGCTTTTACTATCATCATGATTGGTTTAAGGTGAGAAAAAAAAACAAAATACGTCACTACATAAGTGCTTCGTAATTTTGTGCAGCTTTCAAATACTGTATGCTACATGATTGTTAATTCTTTTTTGACACCATATTTAGACAATGTGATTTACACATAATAAAATTATTATTAATAATAATAATAAGAAGAACAAAATCAACAACAATTAGAGGCAATTCTTGGATAAATTGTGAAGTAGGAGCACACAGATGCATTATTTTACTTTTTTTTAAGACAGTGAAGATGGATCCGTTCAAGGCAATAAGGTTCCTGAGATATCGCCATGCACATATCCTGGGTGTGTGAGTGAAGGGGGTGTGGTTTAGCCCCTTTTCTTACAGAGAAAAAAAATGTACACTATTCCTTGCGTTCACATGAATGGGAAAGTTACTGTGCTGATTCTCCGGTACATTTCCTGAGGAACGTTAGTACTAAAGCATTCACTGTTTAATAGACTGAAAGAAGAAGCTTGGATTTTGGAAGATGTCATGTTTGGTGTGTGTATTTCAAATGTTGAAATGGGATCAGGATGGCCATTTTTCTTAAGTGATTAAGTTGATGTTTTTTTTATTTTATTTAAAGTGTAAAGTCTATTCATTGTTATGGAGACTTTTTCTTTTGGTTTGTATTGCAAATAAACATTCATAACCCCCCAAAAGGTTTGACGCATCATTTCCATTCTCTTTTACAGCAGGCAGGAAACCCAGCTCTCCAGTTAACATGTGCGATGTAAGTGTGTAAATTTGACTGCCCTGTCCCAAATCAGAAAAGAAATAAATTTTTGCCAAAAGTGTCAGTTGGATTCCTTAGAAAAGTAATACAGTGGTACCTTGGCATACGAACGCCCTGCCATAAAACTTTTTCGCCTTAAGAACTGAAACGTTGCAGGAATATGCATTTGCGTTTTACGATAACATTTTGCCTTAAGAACTCGCCTCTGGAACAGATTAAATTCATATTTCAAGGTACCAGTGTAGTATTGTTGTTGGGGAGGAACACTTGAGCCATCAGTATGACTTGCACAATTGCATTAATTGTCAAAGTTGTTGCGCTTAAACAAATGCAATTACAATAGTAGGGTAATAATAATAATAATAATAATAATAATAATAATAATAATAATAATAGTGTTGAAAAACATTCCCGGGCCAGGCTCGATTCCCGTCTCTGTGTGCATGGAGTTTGCATGTTCTCCCCGTGCTTGGTGGGTTTCCTCCAGGTACTCCGGTTTCCTCCCACAGTCCAAAGACATGTAGGTTAGGTTGATTGGCGTGTGTGAATGCATGTATGTGTGTGTGTGCTCTGCGATGGACTGGCACCCTGTCCAGGGTGTACCCCGCCTCGTGCCCTAAGCCTCCAGGGATAGGCTCCGCCCCCCGCAACCCTGAATACAGGATAAAGCGGTATAGACGATGAGTGAGTGAAAAACCAGAGTAATTATATTTTGTTACTAGACTTAAATGTTTAATCTGGTGTATTAGTAATCTACCGGAGTATTATTGAAACCGAATACATTTACACTTAATTAATCTTATGTAACTCTTTCATTATTATTATTATTATTTTTATTTATTTATGCTTTGAATTTAAAACAAGTTCATACGAGTATAATTTTTTTTTTTTTAAATGTTAGTCCTTGTCCTGTTTCTTACCCAGTGCCATACATTTAAACTGGATGTCACCCATGATATTGGTTATATTTACACAAATTAAATTGAATTACAGTTAAACCTTGGATTGAGAGCATAATTCGTTCTGGAAACATGTTTGTTTATCGAAGCACTCATATGTCATGACCGTATATTATTTCCCAAAAAGAAATAATGGAAACTTCCACAACCCCAAAATATTCATATAAATATACATAATACAAAATATAAAGTAAAAATAAAAAAAATAACCCACTTGAAAAAGCAGTGTTTCTATTAGTGTATGTATGTGTGTGTATGTGTGAAGACAAGAGGACAGAAGGAGGGAGGGGCTACTGTGGATATAGGATGACTTTCGTACACACACACACACACACACACGGATGTTGACTATACGAGTGACGCACACCCACTGAGACTGAGCATAGGGGACAATTACCGATAATCCCGTAGAATGCACGAGACCTTTATTCAAGCACAATAAAGCTACAGTATGTGCTTTCAAGTCTTCAGCCCTTTGTTGTTTTGGTTTTCTCTTTGTGGTTTTGCTGATCTTACATAAGATGTCTGTCTTTGATATATGGGACTGGTGAACTGGTCCAGACATACTGTACTGTAGGTCTGTAGTTGGTTATTTGTGTAGATTACGCAAAGCTGGGAAGCGAAACAGTAGAAGCTGAATGCTCTACAATTTTGAGGACGCAGAGAGAGACATTGCATAAGTGCTGTTTCTTTATTTACTTTAACATGCACCACGGCCCTGAGTGAAAGGAGCACTTTGGGTGGGTTTGCCTGTTTTGTAATAAAAACATGAATATATATATATATATATATTTTTTTTTATTTTTTTTTTTTTATATCAAAACATGTTACACTCAT